>PVKC010025060.1:0-16657 GCA_004027635.1 Crocidura indochinensis | reverse complement strand
TAAGGTGCCTGCCTTACCGCGCTAGCCTTGGACGACCGCGGTTCGATCCCCCATGCCCCGTATGGTCCCCCAGGCCAGGCCAGGGGAGACTTCTGAGCGCATAGCCAGGAGTAACCCCTGAGCGTCACTGGGTGTGGCCCAAAAACCAAAAAAAAAAAAAATTAATATAACAATATTCTTTCTGTTAGTTTCGGGATAATTATGTGATTTTTTTGTATGTAATATTCAATTTTATAAACTAAAATGCTAAAGTCTTTATTACTAAAGACTCAAGTCTAAAGATTAAAGACTAAGGTCTTCATAAACTAAAAGAAAGTTGGTGGCACTGCGTAGAACTTGCCTTACTAATTAAACAATTTTAATCACTTCTAGGAAAATTAAGGTGATGTTATTTCACACAGAAACACTTAAAATTCCCATTATTGTCATTCACAAGAGAATAATTGTATGTAGAAATGTAAATAATAACTAAAATTTTGAGTGGTAGGGTCCTATCAAATAAACTAATATCGTCTAGAATTGACTAGATTTTTTTTAAATGTCCCATTAGAGATCCATATATCTTAGGCTAGTTCCTAGAATGCAGACATCACACAGAACAAAATAAAATAAGATACATTGTGTTGGGGTGGAGAGAGCTGAAAGCACAGTGGTAGGGCATTTGCCTTGCATAGGGCTGATCCAGGACAAACCCGTTTTTGATCCCCAGCATTCCAAATGGTCTCCGAGCCAGGAGTGATTTCTGAACGCATAGCCAGAGTAACACCTGAACGTTGCAGATGTGGCCCAAAAACCAAAAAAAAAAAATATTGTGGGTTCAATTTTAGACCACCACAGTTAAGCATGTTGCAATAAAATGAGTCACATGAATATTATGTTTTTCTAGTATGTGATACTGTGATCTATTAAAGGCACATGTAAAATGTACATACCTTAATTTAAAATATTTTGTCTTTATTAAGCCATAATCTTTTTGCAGGTGGAGGTTTTTTTTTCTTTTTTTTATTAAATGATGATGGCTACTCAGTGATTAGAATTGTGACTTCTGATGTTTTGTGTAGTACAGATTCTTAAAAGTAAGATGGTAATAAAATTTACTGTAGCTATGAATCTACTTTTCATGAAAGATTTGTCGTGCAATCCCATTTTATATTTTATTCACAGTAGATCTGAGAAGTCTATCAAAAGTTGATGTTCTGAAATACTCATTGCTTCTTTATCAACTAACTTCACCTAATGTTCTAATTCTTCATTATAATTAAGACATTTTCTTTTTTGTTTTTGTTTTTTTTTTTTTTTGCGGGGGCATCCATTTGATGCTCAGGGGTTACTCCTGGCTAAGCGCTCAGAAATCGCCCCTGGCTTGGGGGGACCATATGGGACGTGGGGGGAATCGAACTGCGGTCCGTTCCTTGGCTAGCGCTTGCAAGGCAGACACCTTACCTCTAGCACCACCTCGCCAGCCCCTAATTAAGACATTTTCAACAGAAGATTAGATATCAAGAAACTACTTTCATTGCTCATCTAGTAGAATCAACACATCATCTATTAAAACTTTAATAAAAGATCACAACTATTTTGTCACATTTTCAGTCTCACTTCTACTTCTGGTTTTTGTGGTATTTCTACAATATATGTAGTTACCTCCTCCATGGAGAGGAAATATATATATATATATTATATTACATTACAGTTTGGCCCCAAAGCAAATATATATATATATTTGCTTTGGGGCCAAACTGTAATGTTTAAGGCTTTCTCCTGGGTTTGTGCTCAGGTTGCTTAGGGATCACTCTGGCAATGTCAGGACACTGATGGTAAACCAAACAATGATAGTGTTCAAATACACTAATACATGATATATTATCTCTAACCCTTGATGGAAATTTTGAACTCCTATAAGCCATTCATGAGTTATGGAATCTAATTCTAATCTTCTGTTCATGATCATATTTTAACCTTTGTTGATTCATCGATGCTATTAATGATATCTAAAATGGTGACTCCTTTCTAGAGTATTGCTTTGATTTTTTTTTGTTTACATTCATCAAAGAATTACTATTTATTACAGGTATGGCCATAAAAATATTTTTTTAGGGAAGGGAAACAGGTACCTAGTGATGGGTGTGGTGTTGGAATTATATCCACAAGAAATCATTTTTAATGTATTATAAACTAAAAAAAGAAAATAAGAAAAAATTTATTTCTTAAATAATAGAAATATTATACTTGAAGTCTTAATTACACCCTAATTCATGGACTTAGAATGGATGTTGCATTGTCAGGAATAAAATAATTATCCATATAAATATTCATCAAAGCTCTTGAGTATTGATAGTAAGCAGTAATTTTTTAAACTTTTTAAAAATAGAAACATCTTGAGATTCACAGTTACAAAATTATTTAATGATTGTTTCCAGTCATGCCATGTTCCAACAACCTCTTCTTTACCAGAGCAATTTTTCTGGCGCCAATGTTTTCAGGTTCACTCTTATAGCCCTTTTCTCCAGTCTCTATGGCAGACGTTTTTCTTCTCTCTTCCTTTACACTGTGGTTTGCAATATGGTTACCGAATGGATATGGTATCATCACTTTACCTCCTTTCAGCACCTAGTTCTTGTCCAGAGTGATCATTTACAACTATCATTGTCATAGTGGTTCTTTCTCTTAATGAGCAGTAATTTTTTGAAGTGAGCAGTAGGTCTTAGCAGTAGATTTAAAATACTTAACAACCCATTTCATAACAGAAATGCTGCTGTTGAAGCATTGTTGCCCCATTTCCAGAGTAGCAGGTTTTATAAGGGCCATAATTTTCAGATTTTCAAAATGGTCACAGCATTACTTCAAATGAAAGTTAGCCCCAAGAGAGGTTTGTTTTTTGAAGTTTTGAAGACAGGCACTGGCTTTTTACTCTATCTTCAACAGTCTTAGATGGAATATACCTTTATCTAGTCCTAGGTGACATTTAATTTCTATTGAAAATCTTTGTTTAGTTTAACCTTCTTCAATTATCTTAGCTAAATCTGGGTGATTGTATGCAACTTTTTATCATCAGGGATTTTCACCTTGTTTTGGACAGCTATGTTACTGAGATTGTGTTTTTTTTTTTTTTTCTTAAACCATGTGAGCCAAACTCTGATAGCTTTAAACTTCTTTAGAAGCCTCCACACCACTATCAATCTTCATAGATTTGAAGGATTAGGGCATAGCTCTCTACTAGTCTGACTTAAGGAAATGTTGTGATTGACTAGATCTATCAATATCTTTACAATTTTCTTCATATTAGCAAGCAGGCTGTTTCACTTTATCATTTGTTATCATATTAGAGTATCATTTGTTATCATACTAGAGTATCACACTAGAGTATCATACTTGTAGCATTTTCATTTTCTTCAATAACTTTTTCTGTATATTCATACTTCACTGGTGCAAGAGATGCCCTTTTGAACCTAGTTCGGCCATTGACATGACTTTTTTCCCATAGCATAGTCATTTCCAGCTTTTGATTTAAAGTTGGGGGACTAAAACGCTTTCATTTTAACACTTAGAGATCATTGTAGTTTTATGAGTAGTACTATTTTTAATATCATCATGTCCTAGGCACCAATTTATTTAATTCCTGGTTTTATACAGTCAAGTATTGTGATGCCCCGGACAATCATAATAACAAAGTTTAAGATCATTAAGCATATGTCATAATAGACATCTTAAGGAAAGCACTTGGAATATTATTACAATGACAAAACAATGACAGAGAAACATGAGGTGAGCACATGTGCTGGAAAAATGATACCTATAGACTTGTTCCATGCAGAATTACCCACAAGCCTCCAATTTATAAGAACTGCAGCATCTGCAAAGTACAATAATACAAACTATGCCTTATTTATGTAAGAGGTCATTTCAAACAGACAGTATAGAAGCCAATTAGCCACAAAGTAAACTCATAACTAGAATATTTTATCCATAACCTAATTTATTAGGACTCTATTTGATCAAACCTCACCAGCTAACAATAGAGGTGTGCCCTTAATATGTGTTTCTTCTTGTTATTTATAATATTCAAAAGCATGCATAATAATAAAAATTATAAAGTCACATACTGAAGTGAAAATAAGCATTTTAAGTAATTTAATTTCTCTTTTATAAATTAATTATTCTTTGGTTAACACATTTTATTGAAAACAGGACTGAAACTTGTTTTGGAGGGAGGGACTAAGGGGTCTGTGCTTGGCTTTGGGCTTAGGAATCACACTCCTGGTAGTACTCAGTACTTTTCTACTGTACTATTGCTACAGCCTCATCTAATTTGTTTAAAGTAAGTTTAGTGAAACTTAGATCATATGGGTAGATTTTTTTATGTGGTCTGCCTGACTTAACCTCCAGCATAGAACATTCCCCTACTCACTGCCTTGGGTGACCTTTTGAGTACAAAGACAAGAGTAGATCCTGAACAACATTATGTATGATACTTAAAATTCAAGCAAAAATATATTTAAATGAGAACAATTCTAATTTGACATCAAAATATTATATTAAAGTGTATTTCAAATAAATAGAATTAAAACAGTTTTCTTTTACCTCTGAGAATTTACAGTTTGTCTTAGCATACCATGGACTACAGATATTATGTGATCATGACATTTCTTGATAAGTCATGGATTTTTAATATTATATGTTAATATGTTTAAGTGTACTATTAAGTAATATTTACTTTAAATATTAGCATAGTTTAATTCTTACTTGATCTTTATAGAAATTAGTATAAATTAGAGTGGTGATTGATTGTCTTGTTACTTGTTACTTGACAGCGTCATGGACTTACTAAATATGTAGATCTCTTCTTTTGTTTTCTGTTTTTTGTTTTATTGTTCTTTTTTTTTTGGGGGGGGGGGCACATCCAGTGCTGCTCAGTTTGCTCCTGGCTATGTACTCAGAAATCTTTACTGGCTCTGGGGCCATATGAGACGTGTCGGGAATCAAACCGGGATCTGTCCTCCTGGGTCAGTCACTTGTAAGGCCCTATCACTGTGCTATTGCTATGGCCCCATAAATATGTAGATCTCTTTTGAGATCTTTGCTAAGAGAAAACTGCCACAACAAATTTGATGTTAAAGTATTGGGCAAGTTAGTTATGAGTACTTCAGACATGTCATAAATAAATTGACATATTCCATCATATAATTTTCAGTTCTTTGAAAGAATAACATAACCTTGAAGAAAATTTTAAGATAAAGTATTAGATTCTTATTCCCATTCTTCTCCTGTTTCTATCCTATTTCTCTTCTTTTTTTGAGTAAAGAATACTGTTCTAAGCTTTAAGATTTGTATTGACCAATACAGTAAATCTAGAACTAACACTAATCATTTGGGATCATGTACTTTCAAAGTCAGTTTACAATTTAACTACTTCTTCCTAAACTGTCAAAATGAGCTTTTGATGGTCTGGATCCTTAACTGATTACAATTATTAGAGACCAGGCCCACTTCTACTTCTGTTGAACATATAATGCAATAAGGACTACAAATATTTTGTATTTTATAAATAAAATTTTCATTTATTAAACAATACACACATCTTTAAACATCTTTAATAGTTTGAAAATGCAGAAGCACAAATTTACAAATAATATTATTACAGAGATATTACACACAGCTTCCATTTTTTTTTTTTTTTGGTCACACCTGGCAGTGCTCAGGGGTTACTCCTGGCTCCATGCTCAGAAATTGCTCCTGGCAGGCATGGGGGACCATATGGGGCACCGGGATTCCAACCGATGACCTTTTGCATGAAAGGCAAAGGCCTTACCTCCATGCTATCTCCCGGGCCCCACACAGCTTCCATTTAACCCCTTTAAATCTCTATAATGCTTGTTTGTTATCACAATACAACTTAAACTTTCCTGATAGCAAATATGTTTTTGGTAACAGTAACTGTATCATCAGTGGATATGTCTCAAAAATGAGATATCAGTAGTAATATGAACAGAATTAATGAAAAGTAATGGTAATATATATATATATATATATATATATATATACATACATATTCCTGGAAAATAAGTTTATCACAGTTTTCAGCAAGCAATATTACTTTCTGACTATACCATATTGCTAAAATTAAGACTTATCATCATTTCATATACATGTTGATGTTTATTTTAAAATCTGGTCAGGAAAAACTTTCTTGCATTATGATCCTGTGCAATAAGTTGAGTATTTTTCAAATAACATTTTTTTTTTTGGTTTTTGGGTCACACCCGGCAGCGCTCAGGGGTTACTCCTGGCTCCATGCTCAGAAATTGCTCCTGGCAGGCACGGGGGACCATATGGGGCACCGGGATTCGAACCTATGACCTTTTGCATGAAAGGCAAACGCCTTACATCCATGCTATCTCCCGGGCCCCTACAAATAACATTTTATTTATTAAAAATACACACATCTTTAATAGTTTGAAAATGCATAAGCACAAATTTACAAATAATATTATTAAAGAGATATTATACACAGCTTCCATCTATCCCCTTGATTCAAGTGCCAAGATTACAGTGGAATTTTTTAGAATATCCCCTGACTGGTTTCATTGTTTCTCCTCTTTAACTCTCCTAAACTGTATCTTCCACCATGCATCGAGTTATGTTTTTAAAATGTATGTCAGATTATAACACTTTTATTAAAGATCCTGCAGTAGTTCTCTATTATTTTTCTAAAAATAAAAACCTTAAAATAGGTAATGATAACACTTTCCCCCTGCTTTTTTTTCCCTCCTTGATCTTATTATTTATCTGATTTGAATGTTTACAAATCTTTTTCTTTCAGCCATACTAGCCTCTTCACACTTCTGCAAACTTGGAGATTTGATATATATATATATATGTATATACATATGTATGTATGTATGTATTTGCAATATATATGTTATATATCTATATCTATATCTATATCTATATCTATATCTATATCTATATCTATATCTATATCTATATCTATATCTATATCTATATCTATATAGCAAAAGCCATAAGCGTTGCTTACTATTTTTGTCTAGTACAAGAGGGTATTTTCTTTTCTTTTAGTTTTTTTAAATTTTATTTTAGCTTTTTATTACTTTATTTAATCACTATAATTAAAAATTTGTTCATGCTTGAATTTCAGTTATAGAATGTTGCACTCTTCACCGGTTCACTTTCCTTCCACCAATGTCCCTAGTTTCCTTCATACCTCCTAATCCCCCACACCCTGCCTGCATCTGGGGAAGACATTTTACTTTTATTTTCCCTCTTTTGACACTGTGACTTGTACTATTGTTAATGAAGGGGAACCATACATATCACTGTATCACCTTTTCAGCACCTAGTTTTTGTCCAGAGTGATCAGTTCCAACTATTATTATCAAAGAGGACCCTTCCAAGAGGGTATTTTCTATTACTTAATTGAAACCTCTTCTATAAAAATTTCCATTGTAAGTATACAATTGAATGCATTTAGTAAATTTGAGGATTTATACAACAATCACCAATTTTACATCTTTGATCTTTGATCTCACAGAGGTATATTGCATTATTTGTCCCTTGCATTTTCCCCAGGCAACACCATTAATCTATTTTTGTTCATTTGTTCAAATGTGTCTTATTTTTGGAAGAGCTGAGCTTCCTAGTAGAGGCAGAGAAAGGCAAGTGAGAGATTGGACAGTAGAAGAGGAATATCAGTTCTATAGTGGTGGGCATGTAGTGATAATATCATTTGAAGATATGTGAAACTGTAGTTCTAAAATAATAGTGTAGCAAATAAGCATTGGTTCCATCAATCAATCCATTTGCCTTTTCTGTACAGTGACTTATGTCATCTTTTACATCTGATTTCTTTTTTTCTTTATTTTTTTATTTTTGTTTTTGGGCCACAGGGGTTACTCCTGGCTATGTTCTCAGAAGAAGTCGCTTCTGATCTGGGTGACCATATGGGATGTCGGGGAATCGAACCATGGTCTGTTCTAGGCTAGCATCCCTGAGCCACTGCTCCAGCCCCCACATCTGATTTCTTTTACTTAGCTAGTGTTTTTAAATTTTATCTATGTTCTAGTGTCTGTATAAATAGCTTGTTCTTTTTATTACTAAGTAATATTTTGTTGTATAGAAGCAAATTTTGCCTATGTAGAACCACTTATAGGTATTTGTATTTCTTCTTTCTTTGGAGATTTTTTTTTTGGGGGGTCACACCCAGCGGTGCTCAGGGGATAATCCTGGCTGTCTGCTCAGAAATAGCTCCTGGCAGGCACGAGGGACCATATGGGACACCGGGATTCGAACCAACCACCTTTGGTCCTGAATCGGCTGCTTGCAAGGCAAACGCCACTGTGCTATTTCTCCGGGTTCTTTGGAGATATTTTAAATAAAATAAAATTTTATACTATTATTAATAATGTAGTTGAAAACCAGCTATGCAACTTCCTACAAAAATAGGTGTGTTATTTTATATTAAATAACTAATGGTATATCATTGCCATTTTAAGTTTTTGTTTGTTTTTGGTTTTTGGGTCACACCCTGTGGTTACTTCTGACTGTGCTCAGAAATTGCTCCTGTTTTGAGGACCATATGGGATGTAAGGGATCGAACCATGGTCGGTCATGGATTGGCCACCTGCAAGGCAAACGCCCTACCGCTGTGTTATCACTCTGGCTTTTATTTTGTATTTTTATAATGATGTTTAATGTTGAAGTATTTTTTTGTTGTTGTTGCTGTTTTTTTTTGGGGGGTGTCATACCCTGGCAGTGCTCAGGGTTACTCCTGCCTCAACGCTCAGAAATCACTCCTGGCAGGCTCAGGGGACCATATGGAATGCCAGGATTCAAACCACTGTCCTTCTGCATGCAAGGCAAATGCTTTACCTCCATGCTATCTCTCCGGCCCCAAAGAGTTTTTAAAGAAATTTATCTCTTAATTATGTTCTGTAAAACACATCTGTCTTCAAGGTGTATATTATCTTTATTTTTGTTGTGCTAAGGCAGCGATTTCTATACTCCAAATATTGTACTAATTGTACAATATTTGTACAATTACAATAATTGTACAATTTATACTAAATGTATAATTTAAAAAAATTCTTCTGTTCTGAAATTTGTCTTTTCAGTTTTTAAATGTCTTCTGAGTTAAAATTTTTGAATTTTTATGATATAACATACCATTTCTTTTTCTTTTAGAATTAAATCTTTTGTCATTATACTACCTCACACGAGGTCACAAAACCGCACTATGCTAAGTGTTAGAAGCACCCAATTTTTTCAATTTTCTAGAAGTAGGGCACTCAGAAAACAATTTTATTCTGGACTGTGGTTGATTGCAGGGAAGTGATACAGATTAAATACAGCAAGGAAAAAAGAGCATAGAACAGAAAAAATAACCTAGATATAAGTTACCAGCTACTTTTTCAGAGGTTAGATATAGACAGTGCTTAATTTTGTCTCTAAATATATGAAAACTTGGGCAAAGTCCTTTCATCCTGAGAAGTTGCTCTAGGCAACTTGTCTAGGGTTTTAGTTTTTGTTAAAATAGTAACATTGACCTGGAGTATTTGTGATTGATACTAACAACAGAATCACTGACCCTTTCAGATGTTAGGGAGATACAAAGTGCTTCAGTTTTCTTGGTGAGGTGAACAAAACAGCTTTCCCCATAAATCATGTTGTTAGCATGAACTATCCATCATAGCCCAAGATAATGTCTTTTTTTTTAAGAATTTGTTTATTTTTTAAAATGCAGGCAATCCCTATAACCATAAAAGCTATGTAATTGAAAGTGGTGAAGGAGTTAATTAATAATCTGTCTGGACAAATGACTTTTCAGTTTGAGAGTACATTTTTAGCAAAGTATTATGCCAAAAATTCTTTGTCATAATTGCTGAAAGGTAAGAATCCAGAGAGGCTGTTAAGAGGTGGAGACAATGAGAAATGCTATCAATATGGAGGATAATATATGCTCCTTTTGTAATAATAGAAGCTTTAGAAGAACTGGAAATGTGGAGATATCCATCTAAAATAGCAGAAAAAAGTAAAGCAATGCTAGAATTATTTTTGACCACTTATCATTTCTTTTGATTACATATCAAGAGAATACTAGTAAAACCAGAAATGCAGAAATGAGGGCACAGTTTTGCTTAGTCCATAAATATTATGTTCAAAGTGTTTCCAATAGAAATTATTTTATATCATGAATATTTTTTGGTTTTGTTTCTTTGTATACCCTGTGCTATTTGTTTTGCTTTATTTTATTTTTTATTTATTTATTTTTATAAATCTTCATTTAAGCACCATGATTATAAGCATGTTTGTAGTTCGGTTTCAGTCATAAAAAGAATGCCCCCTTCACCAGTGCAACATTCCCACCACCAATGCTCCCCTCCTCCCCACCACAGCCTGTATTTGAGACAGGTATTCTACTTCTCTCATTCTTTCTTTTTTTTTTTTTTTGTTTTTGTTTTTGGGTCACACCCGGCAGTGCTCAGGGGTTACTCCTGGCTCCATGCTCAGAAATTGCTCCTGGCAGGCACGGGGGACCATATGGGGCACCGGATTTCGAACCGATGACCTTCTGCATGAAAGGCAAGCGCCTTACCTCCATGCTATCTCCCAGGCCCCGCCATTCTTTAACATTGTCATGCTAGCTGTTATGTAGTTATTTCCCTAACAGAGTACACCATTCTTTATGGTGAGCTTCAAATTGTGAGCCAGTCCTTCCAGCCCTTAACTCTATTGTCTCTGGACCTTATTACAGTAATGGCTTTAATTTTTCTTAAAATCCATAGATGAGTGAGACTGTTCTGTGTCTATCTCTCTCCCTCTGACTTATTTCACTCAACACAATAGATTCCATGTACATCCATGTATAGGAAAATTTCTGACTTCATCTCTCCTGACGGCTGCATAATACGCCATTGTGTATATGTACCTCAGTTTCTTTAGCCATTCATCTGTTGAAGGACATCTTGGTTGCTTCCAGAGTCTGGGCTATTGTAATGAATATAGGTGGGAGGAAGGGATTTTTATATTGTATTTTTGTGTTCCTAGGGTATAACCCAAGAAGTGGATTAGCTGGATAATATAGGAGCTCAATTTCCAGTTTTTTGAGGAATCTCCATATTGTTTTCCATAAAGGTTGGATGAGATGGCATTCCCACCAGCAGTGAATAAGAATTCCTTTCTCTCCACATCCCCACCAGCACTGATTGTTCTTGTTGTTTGTGATGTGTGCCATTCTCTGTGGTGTGAGATGATACCTCATTATTGTTTGGATTAGCATGTCCCTAATGATTAGTGATGTGGTGCAGTTTTTCATGTGTCTTTTGGTCATTTGTATATATTCTTTGAGAAAGTGTCTGTTCATTTCTTCTCCACATTTTTCTATGGGGCTATATGATTTTTTCTCATTAAGTTCTGCCAGTACCTTGTATATTTTCTTTCTTTCTTTTTTTTGTTTTTTGGGCCACACCCAGTGACGCTCAGGGGTTACTCCTGGCTATTTGCTCAGAAGTCGCTCCTGGCAGGCACCGGGGACCATATGGGGAACCGGGGGATCGAACCGTAGTCCGTCCTAGGTTAGCGCAGGCAAGGCAGGCACCTTACCTCCAGCGCCACCGCCCGGCCCCCTACCTTGTATATTTTCAATATTAGCTCCTTGTCTGATGGGTATTGGGTGAATAGTTTCTCCCATTCTGTGGGTGGCTTTTGTATCTTAGGAACTATTTCCTTTGAGGCGCAGAAGCTTCTCAGCTTAATATAGTCCCATCTGTTTTTCTCAGCTTCCTCTTTTGAAGATTCTGTTAGTTTCAACGTCATATAGTGTTTTACGTTCATGTTGTTCTATATACCTCATGGTTTCAGGCCTGATATCAAGGTCTTTAAACCATTTACATTTGATCTTTGTGCATGGTGTTAACTGGGGGTCTGAGTTTGTTTTTTTTTCAAGTGGCTAATCAGTTGTGCTAACACCACTTGTTGAAGATACTTTCCTTGCTCCATTTTGGATTTCTTGCCCCTTTATCAAAGATTAGTACATTGTATGTCTGAGGAACATTCTATGAATACTCAAGTCTATTCCACTGATCTGTTGATCTGTCTTTATTCCAATACCATGCTATTTTGATAACTGTTACTTTGTAATACAGTTTGAAATTGGGGAAAATAATGCCTCCCATATTTCTTTTCTCAAGGAGTGCTTTAACTATTCGAGTGTTTTTATTGTTCCAAATGAATTTCAGGAATGTTTGATCTACTTCTTTGAAACATGTCATGGGTATCTTTATAGGGATTGCATTAAATCTGTACAATGCTTTGGGGAGTATTGCCATTTTAATGATATTAGTCCTGCCAATCCATGAGCAGGGTATGTGTCTCCATTTCCTTGTGTCCTCTCTTATTTCTTGATGCAGCCTTTTGTAGTTTTTATTGTATAAGTCCTTCACCTCTTTAGTTAAGTTGACCCCAAGATATTTGAATTTATTGAGCACTAATGTCTATAGGGTTGCTTTATTTTTAATGTCCATTTCTTCTCTATTATTATTGGTGTATAAGAAAGCCATGCTGTGTTATTTGGAGACTATTCCCATCTCTATATCAGTAGTTACTCTGAGAAACATGTGTTGTTTGGATTTCCTGGGCCTATGAGTGCATGCAATGCATGATCTCAGTCCATTGAGCTATCTCTCCATTCTATCATGAAGATATTTAATTACTATTTTAAGAAATAATAACTATTAAAATTTGTTTTCTGTCAATTATGCTTAAATCATGGAAGTTAGTCTTTGATACTATTTTTTCTTTTATTTTTTCTACAAAATCAGGATAAAATTATTTGTCCCCTTTAAAATTTCATAGGCCTGTAAAGAACATAAAATTAAAAAAAAAACAGTATTTATAGAAGAGGTGAAAAATCCTTTACTAGACATAAACAATTTTGAGATAACTGAGGAGATCACACTTACAATCCAAGGGGAAAATTTGACAATAGATCATGAAATCTTTTTGCTGAGACTTGAAGCATTCTTGAGGATGAGTAGATAAATAAGAAATTTTGTGGAGTACATAAAATGTTTAGAAGCTTATACAGAGTGAAATCAAAATATAGTCCCAGAACATTTCAGAATAAGTATAAATTAAGTCCTATAATAGTTTGCAATCAATAAGAAATAATAAAGGGATATTATTTTAACAATCTAAACATTTTATTGAAAGTAATTTAAGTTTCTACTTTATAAAATTTTCTTGATTGCAAAAGTAGAACATTTTTATTGTATTACTTTAAGAGTAATTGAAAACAATGAATGCATGAGAAATTCTAGCCAAGTAATTTGTCTCAGATGAATAAATGTCCATTCAAGTAGAGATTTACTAAATGGATGTGAGCCAAGCATCAGGGAATTATAATATATACATATGCATGCTATAAAATATTCATGTTATATTATATACATTTACATATCATGGCTCATCTGATGTGTAGATATATGTGATTTACATATGATAGTAATTTACAGACAAAATAAAATAAGAATTAGAATCTGGTTTTTAGGGTAGAATTTCTTAATTGTATAGCTTATAAGAAGTAAGAGATGAAAGGAAGCTGTTGAAGATAGACCTAGCTTTCTGGTTTAAGAAAACGTAGAACAACTGAACTCATAATATGCGTAGCTGAATCTTCTCAAGTGGGACCAGACTATGGGCTAAAAACTCTATAGAGTATTATTGGAATGAAGGTGGGCCAAGTTCCCATTGTCTCCATTTACCACGAGGAAGCTCAACAGTGTCCCCTACTCCCATACCCAATAACTATCTTCCCAGAAAAAAAAAAAGGTCCAGTTCTTCTATTAAGCTCCAAAAGAAAATGATGGCCACTCTGATACAGGCTGCCAACTCTGGGGTCTTCTCAGACTAAGTGGGGCAGATTCTCTTTTCTTTTTTATTTTGGTTTTTGATCCATACCTGGTGACTCTTAGGGTTTACTTCTGGCTATGACCTCAGAAATCGCTCCTGACTTGGGGAACCATACCCATACAGGGAAATCTAACTGTGGTCAGTCCTAGGTCAGCCCTACTGCTTTGCCACTGCTCTGCCCCCAGATTCTCCTTTCTGCCTGAAGACATATAAATTCACAGTCAAACCTTATACTCTCCAGCAGAAAAAGTCCACAATTTAACTTTATCAAACTGCCAAGCTACAAATTTTTTCCATATCTATAGGTCCTAGATGGTGAAGTTATACATGGCTGCAGGACACCTCAAAATTTCATAGCAGTGTCAATTCAGTTGGCACACCAGATCTGGTAGGAAAGCTGCACGGAAGACCACCAAGCTCAATGAGCCTAAACAATTACACAAAAAGAACACCTAGCACCAACAACAGCCCAGTAAATCATTAAATAATTACTTTAGTATCACCATTGAGATATATATAAATTATTATAAATGGACCCTTATTGATCTAAAGTTTGATAATTTCATTTACCTTTCTATTATAACATACAATATTAAGTATATTTGTGTCTGCAAGTGGACAGGTTAGGGTTGTGGGAAGGAAACTAGGGACTGAGGACACTGTTGTAGGGAAAGTCACACTGATGGTGGGATTGGTGTTTGAACATTTAACCCCTGAAACAACTTTATTATGAACAATTTGGCATATCACAGTGTTACAATACATTTTTTAAAAAACAAAGAAAATGTGGGACTGGAGAAGTAGTGCAGTGGTAGGGCATTTGCCTTGTGCATAGATAACCCAGAACGGACCTCAGTTCAATCCTCTGTGCCATATATGGTCCCCCAAGCCAGGAGCAATTTCTGAGAATATAGCCAGGAGTAACCCCTGAGCATCACTGGATGTGGTCCCACCAAAAAACAAACAAATAAACAAACAAACAAAAAAACCCAGAACAGCAACCCAAAAATCCAAAGAAAATGTAGATGACAAAAGTTATACTTGAGTTTATTGCAAGAACACTAGATTTAGGGATGATGAATGATTGAGTGATATTCTAATGATAAAGAACCTATGAAACATACAGATGTAAATGAATATTTGACTAAGAATATACATAAAAATAAAAGGAAAAAATAGATTTCTTAGACTCAACATTGCTTTTTTTATATACCTAAAACTATATTTTAAAAAAGGCATGGGACATAATAATCCTTATTATGGAGAGTTGTATAATCATCTGTCATACATCACATTCTAAAAGCAAACATTTATTTTTGCCATTTTTTTGCTTTTATTGGGAGGGGTCCACACTGGAGTACTCAGCACTTACTTCTGGATCTAAGCTCAGGAATCATTTCTGCCAGGTTGGGTGGGATCATATGGAGTGCTGGGGATTAAACCTGGGTGGGTTACATGCAAAGTAAGCACTCTCCCTACCTGTTCTAGCATTGTTCCAGTTCCAACATTATAAATTTTAAAGTGAGTAAAATAAAGCTTGTTATTTCAGGGATAACCCCATAATTCATTTATCTGATCAGAAGAAGCATGTGGATCTCCAAGAATAACAGCATAAGATATGCCCTGGAGGCAAATATAATCTTCCTCTATGTTGGAGAAGCAGGAAAGTATGAGGTCATTTGTGACAATAAGAAATAATAACCTGGAACACTGGACTGAAAAATGGCAATAATAAATGTTTGCTTTTATAATGTGATGTATGACAGATGATTATACAACTCTCCACAATAAGGATTATTATGTCCCATGCCTTTTTTAAAATATAGTTTTAGGTGTATAAGTGGACATTACCATGTATAAATAAGCATATATAAAGATAGGTTCATGTCTATACATAAATTTGAATATATTCAGTAAGGTACATATAATTAATCAAAATTCTATATGTCATTATTTACAAACACATATATTTAATATTTTATTTTATTATGGCTTTTGACTCACATCCAGCAGCACTCAGGGGTTACTCCTGACTCTATGCTCAGAAATCGCTCCTGGCAGACTCAAGGAACCATATGGGATGCTGGGATTCGAACCGTCATTCTGCACGCAAGGCAAACGTTCTATCTTCATGCTATCTCTTCGGCCTCATATATTTAATATTTTAAAATTACTTCATTGTATTTGTAAAATATTTAATCAATGAAAGCACCTTGTGAGATCATTAACCTTTTTCTCCACCACCGTGCCCTCCTTTCTCTTCTTCATTTCTTTTTACGGAATATGCTTCAGGTACATTTGCCCTAAAGGATACAGTCAAGTATGTTCTTGCTCAGCTCAGTTAAAATAGTTTAAGAAATCCTATAGTGAATTTTACCATTGCATTACCAAGCAGTGTTTTCAGGAATTTATCAATTTACTGATGACAGTTTGATTGTACAAACTGAATTGATGAAAGAAATATGCTTAAGAAACTATCATTACCATATATTTATTTTGTTTTTTACTAACAGATATAATTTAGTAGGTATGACTTCCAAAAATTAACTCTAAAACTTTGAATGAAGACTGGAAGATATTGAATTATACATTACAGGAGCCGGGCGGTGGCACTGGAGGTAAGGTGCCTGCCTTGCCTGCACTAAGCTAGGACGGATCGCGGTTCGATACTCTGGTTTACCATATGGTCCCCCAAGCCAGGAGCGACTTCTGAGCTCAAAGCCAGGAGTAACCC
>PVKC010025059.1:0-18947 GCA_004027635.1 Crocidura indochinensis | reverse complement strand
AAAAAAAAAAAAATCATCAGTTTTATAATCTTGATCCCCACCAAAAAAGGCTTTCAATTTAAAAATATAAAATAAATTTAAGTTACAGAATTATGCAACTAACACTTAATATAGTCTTCATTTTAAGAGTATAGCACTTTCCCCTTTAGTTGTTTTAAATTGTTTTCAATTTGCTGCTTTTTATTTAATCTTTCCTTTAGAATATTTTATTTTAATCATGATTTTTATATTTTTGTGATCATCCTGATACATTTGCTCAATATGTGTGATAGACAGGATAAAGCCAAGATGCTCCATCCTCTGAACAGAAATGGTAGTGTATTTTCTTATAGTAGATGGATTTTCAAAGACCATTGGAAGGCAAATTATTCTGAATGTTTCAGATAAATTCAATTTCATCACATGAGTGTGAAAAGCAAGAGTAAATAGTAGTTAAATGATTAAGTGACTATTTTATATATAGGTCAGACAAGAACTGGGTGCTGAATGGGATAAAGTGACATTCATGGCACACCTTAATTAACAATAGTGCAAACTACAGTGTCAAAAACAGAGAGGGAGAGAGAGAGATGTAAAATGCCCCAGAAGAACAGTTGGGAGGGAACTGGGGACATTGGTGGCAGGAAATGTGCACGAAGCTGCAAAATCAAAGTATCTACAAGGAGGAAAAAGGAAGAGAGAGAGGAAGAAATAGAAAAAGAAAAAGAGTGGAAAAGAAATATACGTAGTCCAGAGACAGGAAAGAAAGAGGTCATCAAGAAAGTTGAGAAGGAAAATGAGGTTATGGTGTTGAGAAATGTGCACTGGTGAAGGCTGTTGTGCATTGTGTGGCTGTAACTCAATCTTAACAGATTTATTTATTAAAATATACTATATAATGCACAACCTTGTAACCACATTATTTAAATAAAAAGGAAGATTCATAAACATATTTATAAATTAAACAAGTCAAATAGTTGAACTTAATTCCCTGAACTTCCTCATTCTTTTCTTACAAGGTTATTTTTTTCTTTCTTACATTTTTAAAAAGGAGGGTTTGTTAGAATAAAAATGTAAAAAAGAAAAGTTTTATATTTGTTTTCTGTGATTTGTGCTCTTCTTATAAATTATGCTGAGGATTAGTTTATATCTAAGGGCACTTGGGAGATCATGTGGGACAGAAATTACCAGTACATGTATCCAATCTAGGATTTTTCACATGCGACAATTGTTCTATAATGCTAAAGTCGCACCTCCTGCCCCATTTTTTTAACGAAGCAAATTTGTTTTCATTGAAAGACATTTATAGAAATGAGGGGCGATAAAGAAGTATTTGTTCAAGAGAGATCATGAACTTTTCAAAAGGTTAAACGTTCTTGCCCCAATTTTAACCTTTTACATCAGAGCTTATGTTTGAAATAATGCCATATGCAGTATTTTAATGCTGACTTTTTTTTTAAAAACTAAAGTATGCATTTATATTTGTTTCATGAATCTTCATGACCTGACAGCTCATTTATTTTTAGCTCTGAATGAGTCCAATGTCTGGATATCTGAAGTGTTTTCATCTCTTCATGTACCAAAGGGCAACTCAATTGACTCAAACTTTGACTATTATGTGTACTGAAATTTTAAATACTGGTGTGTAGAATTTTGTCTGAAAATAGGTTAGAATATTTGGACAAATATCAAGGTAAACAATTGCTTGAATGTATACTAAAGGTATGTTTGGTTTCATTGAAATTGTAAAGTATCTTCCAAAGTCAGGATACCATTTTCATCCTCATATTCTCACCTAATATTCTTTCTTTTGCTCCACATTTTTGCTAGCATTTGTTAATGTCAAAATTTAAAATATTGACTATTTTAACAATTCACCACTAGTCTCTCTTTTTAATTTTCATTTCATTAAAACACTATATGAAGCATATTCACATATGATTATTTTCAGACATATATCACATATATATGTGTATATATATATATATAACTGAATCTTAAGCCCATTTTTATATTTAAGATCACTTACTTGGTTTCTTATTTTTTATTTTAGTTTTAGGCACTGTGATTTGAATAACATATTTTTACTTAATATTTTTACAAATATTTTGTCAAAGTCTATGCCTTTTTTTCTCACCTTCTTAAAATTTTCTTTCACATTTTATTTTTGTGTGTGTGTGTGTGGGGGGGTGTTAGTCCTTACCTAGTGGCGCTCAGGGTTACTCATTCCTCTACATTCAGAAATCACTCCTGGCTGACTCAGGAGACCATCTGGGATGCAAAGAATCAAACTCAGGTCAGCCAAGATTGGCTGCATTCATGGCAAATATTATACCCTCTCTGCTATCTCTCCAGCCCCAAATATATTTTAAAATTTTATTAAAGTCTATGTTATCATTATTTTTCATGCATAAGTATATGTCATCTAGATTTTCTCCTAAATTCTTCTATGATTTGTTATTATTCTGAAGAATATAAAACTGATACTTCAATAATTTATACATATAATTGAACTGTTGAAGCATGATTTTTTTGAGATGGTTCCATTTCATTATATTTGATTCTTTGTCAAATTTAAGGTAATGATATTGTTGAGTCTATTGTTAATATCTATTATGTTTAATTAAACTATTTTATTATTCTTCCAACAGGTCCTATGTACTGATTCCAGCAATTTCTATAGCACAATGTCTAATTCCTATGTAAAGTTTTACATTTCATCATGAAACTGGGTTGAGTCAATGTGTCTATGCCTTTGGCTTTTTGTTTTTAGGTCTAACCTAGATCTGTGTAGGTCTTACTGCCAACTCTACTCAGAGGTCACTCCTTTGATGGGAAAGGGGAAGTACACACAGTACCAAGAATCAAACATATTTCAAATTGTTTATCCTTTAATGCCTTATGGACAATTCTAGGTCCTTTTTATTTATTTTTTGGAACACACCCAGCGATGCTCAGGGGTTACTCTTGGCTATCTGCTCAGGAATCGCTACTGGCTTGGGGAACCATATGGCACTTTTAATATAACTTTCAAACAATATAGCATGATTATAGATCATTATTATTAGTAAACATTTATTAAAAGGAAAACATTTTGTTTACCTAAATTTATCACTACTTCTATTTATTAAACAGCTGTTGCTTCTGTATCACAGTGCCATTAGTTTTTCTGAGTTTACTTTGTACATTAAGTGATAATTCCTACAGTCATCAAAACACACGCACATATCTGGCATCGTTACCTTGAGTGATGTCTCACTAAACATATAATTCTGTAACACATGCTTATATTCAGTGCATGATTCTCTAATACTACTTCTAAGATTTGAAGTAGTTTATGGAGAGCAAAAATATTCGTGATTTATAAATTATGTTGTCTATAAAAATGTTTTATTCCCTGCACAGCAAATTTCTAAAAGGTATTGTGAAATGTAAAATTAATTAAAAGTGATCATCTAAGAAACAGCTTTAAGGAATGATAAACTGTTTACAGTACAAATGAGGCTTGATCCACTGTAACTTTACTCTGTCCTCATTCTTTGCATCTTTGTTCTCATAATTAAAAATAAAAAAAATGAGGCTTGAGATAGCCCCAATTTTAAGAAGATACTACAGTAGGGTCTGGAGAGATAATACAACAGGTAGGGGACTTGACTTGGATATGGCCAACCTAGCTTTAATTCCAAGATTCCCATATGGTCCTTGGAACCACTAGGAGTGATGTTTGAAGATAGCCTGAAGCACTGTCTGTCATGACCTCGGAATTAAAAATTAAGATACAGGGGCTGGAGTGGTGGCACAAGTGATAGGGCATTTGTCTTGCATGGCTAACCTAGGACTGATCCCTGGCATTCCATATGGTCTCCCAAGCCAGGAGCAATTTCTAAGAGCATAGTCAGGAGTGACCCCAGGTGTTTGTTGTCAAAGAAACAAAACAAAACAAAAAAAATAAGATATAGTAAAAATTACATGTGTAAATATGCAGTCACATTTATTTAATAATATATATGCATCCTCATATATATTATTAGCATATCTTTAATAAATATAATAGGACATTAAAATATGACAATGAGTATAGTTTGTTAACAATAATTTAATCTTACAGGGAACATGTTGCGACAGGAAAGAGTGTTAATAAGCGATGTACTTTGGTGTGGGAAATTATTCCCTTAATAGTAACTCCAAGGTCTGGATAGTCTAACTGAGTAAAACAAGTCAAAAAAGACTTCTGGAAACAGCATTGATTTAAATGCTATACGGTAAAGGTTCTTTTTGATTCTTAATCACAAGATGGCCCACAGGTATGTGAATAATCCCTGGTCTTCATCTTTTAATATGCCTACTTGCTGTTCTTAAAGTTCCTATTAACAAAAATAGTGGAGGGATGAGCAGGCATTGTGTTCAGGAAATGGCCAGTCAGCATTAATTGGGGCTACTAGGAGTGTTTGTCTCTTTCTTTGAGTCTGGCCTGTGGAGGCAGAGGGTAAATGAAACCAACCTGATTGGCTTTTTCATGGTGAATAGCAGCCCTTTCAAACTTTTATGAGAGTTCGTATTCAAAAATGTCAATAAAAATATTTTTCTAGAATCTCAAAGTACAGGACTGTTGTTGGAGTTGGTCTGCAGACAAATTGAAGCAGAATACTTCCTAACTACTAAGAATAGCAGGCATTGTATTGAAATCTATAGTAAAGTCAGTATCCTACTAAAAAGAGCTGAGGCTGAGGCTGGAGGTTCTTGCTCTGCATGTGGCTGACCTAGGTTTTATTCCAGTACCGCATAGAATTCTCTGAGCACTAAGCCAGAAGTAAACTCTGAGAACTGCTAGGTATGGTCCACAGCTCAAATAACTATATAGATAAATGATGAAATGCGACTATTCTGGGATGAGAAATAGTATCTAATACATCTGCCATTAAGAAAAGGGACAAACACACCTGACAATAAGGAGGAAAATGATACATTATAAGACAAACCAGTTTCATGTTAGCATCCTAGTAACATAAGCTATAGTTAGGACTTCTGTCTATTAAATAGTTATGCATTGAGATCTGAACATTACCCAAATATAACACATTGCCAATAAAGGATGAATACAGAATTACTAAATGAGAAAACTGACAGCAAACATGTTTTAAATGTCATTTTTTGAGTGAAATTATCCTCAAGTAAACATTTTGCTGAGTTCATGAAGGCCTGCCTGTGGAACTAAGATCTTCTACTCAGACTGTTACAGGTAAGCAGTGTTCAAAATCTGAATGATAATTAGGTCAGTTTCATAAAAACTGAAATAAAAGGACAAAACAAAACAAAATAATATCTGGGTATGCAGATCCCATTGCAATTCAGCAAAAGTAGCCTGCATTTAAAATAATACATAATTTACATTTGAACAAAATTTGTTACTTCTAAAACTAAAATGAAAACCATCATGTTCTTGACAACTATTAGATGAATTTTATGTATTCCATAGTAAATGGTTGGGTGTCAGACAAGTCATAATAGATATATACTCCTTAAGATTGAATTTTTGTTTCTTTTTCAAGATTTCAAGTATTCATTTAGTATATATCTTAATAACAAATTTAACTTACAGTTCACATCTTAGCCTAGACCTGATTGAAAAATAGAAGCATGCATAAGCTTTAATACTATATAAAGTAGCTATGATACCAACCTACATATGTCAATTTTTCCCTGCATTTACAAGAAGCATACATGTATATTTATTATTATAATTTTTATTTTCAACCTAGTAAGATAATGGCCAACATTTGTAATAGGTTAAAGGAACAAAGTGCTTTAATGTAGATATCTACTTTTTATTTTAGAACATTATCTGTGAATTTTTCCAATGTGTGATATTGGTGCCAGAGAGATTCAGTATTTAAGAAATTGGTCTTGCAGGCAGCCTATCCCTGTTCCGTCCCTAGCAGAATATCATCCACAAGTCATTGTTCCAAGAAAAGTAATATTTCTGCTGTATGAACTGAATATGAGTGATTTTCCTGTACTATAGCAGTAGCCATAATTAACATACACTTATAATATTTGCTTTTAAATACAAATATATATACATATCATGCATTTTAACATAGGCTAAGAGGGTAAATGTTAAGTGAACTTATAAACACCACACACACACACACACACACACACACACACACACACACACACAAACAGAGTTAGGTCAATATTGGGGGTTGAAACATAACTTTGAAACAGACTTATGCTTAGAAACTTGACTACATCATGGCATCACAACTGTGTATGTACATGTAAATTCATCAGAATGTAGATATTACTAGTGCTTTTTTATCTATAAGTTCTTTTGTTTAAAAAATAAAAAAGAATAATTTGATGTCAGATCTTGGATATTTTCATTTTTCAGTGAATTTTTCTGTGAATAACCTATCATGGTTAGTTCGTCTTTTCACTTGAGAAAGAAAAACTCAGACTGAAAATATTTCTGGGATTACCTCTAATGTAATATTATATTCTGCAACTCAAAATTACAGATGAAAGAAAGCCTGACAATTAGCAACAATCTTATCTCAACCATTCCAATACACATAATTATCATGAATATAAGCTTAAGAACTTTATTAGATTTTCTTAGAAAATAAATTACATTTTCTTGATGTTTCAATTTTTTAATTTCAATTAAAATTATTTTTTAATTTTTTAATTTTAATTTTCTTGAAATTTTAACATATCAGATGGAACTTTTCTATTTATGATAAAACATTGTGAAGAACTTCATAAATAATTTTTTAATTGATGAGAAGTAAACCCTAGAAGGAAAAAATAAAAGAGAGGAAAAAATCAGTTAACCCCATAGAAAATGAACTCATACTTATGCTAAGAACTCATGAACTCAGAATGAAACATGCTAAGTGGCGTCATGTCCTAGGTAAACTGATAATGTTAACTGTGATGAAAATAAAAAAGTCAATTAAACTTGTGGTCATCATTTTAAAGTTATAGTACATCCAATCCATGTACTAAATAAGCAAAAATCTAGCAGGTCAGACTCGTCAAGAAAATGAGACTTCCAATTGTGTTTTTACTCAATTGAAGTCATAACTTTAAATTGTGAAAAAGCCGAGCCTTAAAGACTGTCATGAGTACAGATACCTGAGTTTTGATTGTCCATTGATTGACAATTTGAAGAAAAAAAATAATAGATCTGAGTTTATCTACAAAACTGACTCTATTGAATGCTGTAAAATTAATTGCATGTAGTGTAGTCCAATGAAGTGCATCTTCATTTTCAGTTGATGAATGTATCTGATAAAAATGATCAAACCAAAGCTAAGGAAGATATCAAAACTTGAGTATTCTACCAGATTCAAGCAACTCTAAATTATGAAGTACAGTGTCAAAATCAAGATTAGCTGGGTTGGAGGAACTAACGTATACTCATATTTTGTTGGTCCATGATTTAAGATTTAAGCATTTGTTTGATGGGGTGTGTGGGCCACACACAGAAGTGCTCATGACTTACTCCTGACTCTGGACTCAAGGATTCAGGGATCTCTCTTGGCACTGTATGACCCACCATATGTGGAACCAGGGACTCATTCATATACAAAGTAAGAAACTTAGTCCTGTTACTAATTCTCCAGCCCTTTTACCTAAAGCTTTAAAATATAAATTAAGAAAGGGTATAATTTGCTTCATCTAATAGACAAATATACGCTAGACCTTAAAATATGGATTAAAATTTTATTACAACTTTGTAGTACAAATATATCACTAAGTACTTGAGATTAAACAATTTGAATAAAAGGAATTTTGTGTCCTGGCTATGAATTTTTTTCTTTTGGTTATTGGGCCACACCTGGTGACTCTCAGGGGTTACTCCTGGCTATGCACTCAGAAATCGCTCCTGGCAGGCTCGGGAGACCATGTGGGACTCCAGGGATCGAATTCAGGTCCATTCAGGGTCAGCCTCATGCAAACACCCTACCACTGTGCTATGGCTTTGCCCCCCTGGCTCTGAATTTTTTTTTTTTTTTTGCGGTTTTTGGGTCACACCCGGCAGTGCTCAGGGGTTACTCCTGGCTCCATGCTCAGGAATTGCACCTCTGAATTTTTAATGCTAACTAGAATCCTCTTCTCCACCTTCATAATACCAAAAAAGCCAGCTCCTTTTATTTTCAACCCATAAGTATGTTATCTATTCTCTTTGCATTTAAGCATTTACAAATTCACTTTCTTATATTTCAAACAAGTTTGCCTGCTGCCTGATCATTTAAATATAGTAGTTAGAAGATACTGAAATATTAATTTCATTTTATTTTTTATTTATTTTTATTTATTTATTTTTCGTTTTTCAGGTCACACCTGTTTGACGCTCAGGGGTTACTCCTGACTAAGCGCTCAGAAATTTCCCCTGGCTTGGGGGCCATATGGGACGCTGGGGGATATAACCGAGGTCCTTCCTTGACTAGTGCTTGCAAGGCAGACACCTTATCTCTAGCACCACCTCACCGGCCCCTTCATAGTATTTTAAAGTAATTTCTAGTATGTTCATTGTTTTCTATCCCTGCTTTTTTCCGTCTATAGATATCTTGCCTAAAAACAATTACTTTTGAATACTAAATTTTTTATTTGGACTATATGGGACCAATTAACTTTATTCTTATATGTCAGCAGGTAGTGTGTTTGTTTGAAATATTATTCCTAGTGTCTAATTCTATGTTCAGGCTAGAAGAGTAGAGGAAATTGTGTCCTTACATGCATTAGAGAAGCCCAGTTGTGTGTATGTTAGAGAGAGAAAGAGAGAGAGAGAGACAGACAGACAGACAGACAGAGAGAGAGAGAGAGAGACAGAGACAGAGATAGAGACAGAGACAGACAGACAGAGACAGAGAGAGACAGAGAGAGACAGAGACAGAGAAATATTAGGAGATTAACAACAAATTCATAGTGCTCTGCTGTTGTTGTTTCTGGGCCACACCCAGTGACGGTCAGGGGCCACTCCTGGCTCTGTGCTCAGAAATCGCTCCTGGCTTGGGGGACCACGCGGTCTGTAAGCTAGCACGTGCCACCGCTCCAGCCACCAAATATTTACACTGAAAATGTTTTCTACCTGGGGTTTCCAGGACACTCTCCAGGGTCCTTCTTATCTCTCCCACTATAATTGCTGCCTGGGGTGCTGAGATTGATAGCTTAGAAAGACGGAGCTTGAAATACTCGGAAGGAACACCTTTTTCCCCCTGTCCGATGTCTAGGTTAGTCAGACTATGAAGTTTTGTTTTGGTCTCTGTAAGGAATTATTGAAATTCTACCCATGTTGTCTTGTCTCACTTTTTCATCAGCCCCAAATCGAATGCTGCTTTTATTTTCATTTGAACAAGTTAGTCCCTAGAAGTTGTTCTCGGTTATGAATGCATCATCAAAATATTTCATTCTCCTGGTGGCATTGATTCCCAATTAAGTTGCTTTCTTGTGCAGGATAAGAGGTAGCCTGATCTGATTAACTGTCAGTCTGGACCACAGGATATGACTCAGCCTATGTAAGATGAGTTTCAACCCAAGTGCCAAGCGCATATTGGTTAGTGAGGGATGCAGGGCATGTTTGGAAGGGAACTAACTGATCATTAATCTCCAAGTTAGACTCTGAGCTCTGTGTATGCACTGAATTATTTTGAATGGTAAGAAAACAATAAGCCTTCCTTAAGATTTCCTTTAGTTCAAGAACCTTTCAGACACAAATTTTCAATCAGAATTCTCTCCTTAAATTCAGAATCATGCCACAATCACTGAAGTCTGCAACTGAGGGTTATTCTGAAATTTAAGATGATGAAGGATTTGGGGTACTACTCATGAACTAGAAACGTTTTATAGTGCTAGTATCCAGCAATGGCCATGAATTTTAGATATTTTCTTTTAATTCCTAAATATGCAGCAATTTTTCAGCTTTTACCATGTCACAAATTCTGTTATAATGTGTTTCTGAAAAACAGTCAAAGATATATTCATTTTTGTTTACCTCTATAGCATTTTAAATGAACTCAACAGTTCACTACATATTAGAAATGGCTTTGCTTCATTTTGGAAGTAAACATATATTTTCAGATTCATGTTTTCAGTTAATTGAGGTTAATAGTTATTGTGATTCAAACAACATTCCATTTTACTTGCTATTTTAAATAGTTCACTCATTGTCTTCACCTTAATGACTAGAATCTACTTTTTATTAGTTTCTGAATTTGAATTGAAGATTTATGAAAATGTATTTGCTTCAATAAGTTGGATGTCATTTAAAGTAAATAAGTGAGTATGTTTTTTTTTTGTAAAAACATATCTAAAAGTAGAATCTGTACTCTTTGAACATATATATTTGATGCTAAAAGTAAGAGAATAATTTTATAAACCTATGCTCATCTAAACACTAGAGAACATTTTTGATAAAACATTTATTTTATTGCTGGGACAGATGTCTTTTTAATTTCTCAAGATAATAGGATATTTTGTGATAAAGTCAAAAGTGAAATGAGAATTACCCTTGTTCAGTGAAAGGGGTATCTTCCTGACAATAGCATTGGGTGTCATGTCAGAAAAGGTCACACAAAACTCTTTTTACTGAAAGATGAGAAAAGGAAGGAAAACTTTCAAGATATTATTTAGCAACTAATTTTTATCTATGCCAGGGGTTGGCAGTTAATAAAATATACCATATTGCCTAGCATGGGAAGGTTTTGTTCTCAAAAGTGGTGAAAACTCCTTCAATATGTTTAAAATAATCAATTTCCTTTCAAGTTGTGAACTGCATTTCTCATATTTTTTTTCTAATTATGTTCAACAAAGAGGGCTGGCCATAAAGTATTGCCAATGTTGTGTTAGCCTTGCTTAAAGTTGACTTGTTTTTGATCCTCCAGTGACATAGAGTCAGAATAACGACCTCCACTGAACAGGGCAAGGTCCTTAAAATAATACCTTAATGATGCAGGTATTGTTGTTATGTAATTTATATTTCATAACATGTATTAATAATTGATTAAAGGATATACATAGGTAAAATGAGGGGGAAAGGAAAAGGGAGAGATGTATAAATCTAAAAATAGATGAGCATGGTGAAGTATAGACACAAGACAATTGTACATCTTCTATTTTATTAGCATAATATTTGACAATAATAATTGCAGAGGTACCAATCTTGCATAATCAATAGTAAATTAGTAATTTCCTCACTTCTAAAATGCAGGTGTGAACTGTAAATCATTTTGCATAAATTAAATTAAGCTTTTATTCTGGTTCTAACTGTCTTTACTAGAATATGTAGCATCCATTTTCTGTTAGATGTTGCTATTTTAGGAGAACTGTAAACATCATTGTTTATCAAATATTACCCTAAATTTGAGTGTATGTTCATGGATTATAAATTATTAACTATATGCTTTTACAAATAATCATCAATATTTGAAATAGTAATCACTCGCACAAATAAACATATAGATAGCTACTTTATACCAGTGATTTCTATGTGCATATAGAATGTAAAATATTTTCCCAATTTGTTTGGATAATACATATTCACTTGAAATCCAAACCGAAACAACTATTGTAATTCTTCTCTTTTTTATTCGTCCCCAAAGACCAGCATATGTTTTAGCTGGTTTATTGAAGATATAAAATTCACTACAGTGCTGCTTATGGAAATCCTGCTTCTTGCAGATAACTAGGAATATTCAATTCATAGGTTCTTAATGCTGTCATATTTCATAATAAACCTTGGAAAGAGCATCATATTGTATGCTATAGAAACATTTACTATTCTGTATACCTACATTTTCTTCTCTTTCCACCATACATTATAGCTATGATAATTTTCTTTAAAAACAAACAATGAAATATTTGTTTTCACTACTTTTGTTTCCAAAATTGTTTAAATATTTTTATATTTATTCTCTATGTATTGCATATATTCTGTAGTTTTCATCTGAAGCTTTGTTTTGTTTTTATTTTATATATCTTGAATTCCACATGTTCAATAATAATATACCTAACCTATGTGGTTTAAACTTATATTAACAGTTAAGAATACTTAAACTACATAAATATTTAATATTTGATGAACTTAATACTTAATACTAATCATTTAATTGATTTGATGCTTATTTAATTATTTATGACTTTCTTTACATTTAAAATATAATACTTTAAAAATAAAACTGTTTTCTTCTACAAATAAAAATCAAATTACTTTCAATGCTAAAAGAATAAAAAATTCTATTCCTTACAAAAAATTATTTATACAATTCAGATATTCTATAAACTTACAAATTGTTAACATGTATGTGACTTCTGCTGGCATTGATAGCACTATAATTTATAAATTAAATAGTAAAAAGTATTCTGACTTTAGAGTACATTGTTAGTCCTCAATTTTTCTACCTACTAGGTATTTTATTTATTATTTTTTGAAAAGTAATTTATTTAAGTCCATGGTTGCAAGCATGCTTCTAATTGGGTTTCAGCCATAAAATGCACATCCTCTTTCACCAGTGCAACTTTCTCATAACCATTGTTCCCCCATTTTCCTCCCCCACTCATCTCCTGCCTGTCTTCGAGACAGGCATTGTATTTCTCTTTCTTTTTTTTTTTTTTTTGTGGTTTTTGGGTCACACCCAGCAGTGCTCAGGGGTTACTCCTGGCTCCATGCTCAGAAATTGCTCCTGGCAGGCACGGGGGACCATATGGGGCACCGGGATTCAAACTGATGACCTTTTGCATGAAAGGCAAACGCCTTACCTCCATGCTATCTCCCGGGCCCCTGTATTTCTCTTTCTATCATTGTCATGGTAGCTATTAGTGTAGTGTAGTTATTTCTCTAACTGCACTTACCATTCTTAGTAATAATATTCTTATCATGGGGTTGGTCCTTCTAGCCCTCATCTCTATTGTCCCTAGGTTTTATTAGTATACTGTCTTTTATTTTTCTTAAATCCCATATATGAGTGAGACTATTCTGTGCTTATTTCTCTTCCTCTGCCATTTCACTCAACATAATAGTCTCCAAATCCATCCATGTATAAGCAAAATTTGTAACTTCATTTTTCCTGACAGCTGCATAGTATTCCATTGTGTATATGTACCACAATTTCTTTAGTTACTCACATGTTATTGGGAATCTGAGTTGTTTCCAGATTCTGGTTATTGTAAATAGAGCTGCAATGAACATAGTAATGCAGAGGCCATTTTTGTATTGTGTCTTTATGTTTCTCAGGTATATCCTAGGAGTACTATAGCTGGGTCATATGGGATCTCAAATTCCAGTTTTTTAAGGTATATTTATATTGTTTACCAAAAAGTCTGGACTAGGTGGTATTCCCATTAGCAGACTTAAGAGCATTTCTTTTTTATTTTTGGTTTTTGTTATGTGGGTCACACCCAATGACACTCAGGGGTTACTCCTGGCTATGTGCTCAAAAATCAATCCTGGCTTGAGGGACCATATGGGGCACAGGGGATCAAATCCAGTTCCATCCTGGGTCAGCAGCATGCAAGACAAATGCCCTCTTTGATTGCTATGCTATCACTCTGGCCCCAGAGTATTTTTTTTAATATCTGTAGTATGACATAGAATATCGAGAAGTGAAAACAAAATCAAGAAACATTTGCTTTCTTATGCAAACACACCCAAGTTACCCATCATTGCACTTAGACTACTTTTAATATGAGTTATATCATAAGTGAGTAATTGTTCAAAGGATAAGGAAGATTTCACTATGGGGTCAAATTATGGATGTGGTTTATCATTATTTAATTGGACCATGGACTGAGTATTTTAATAAAGTCTTTCCAAGTTCACAGACTCAACGATTGCAAAGTCAAAGGTCTTTCTCTGAGTTCCAATGCATTTGTGCAGAAAATGCTGGTTTTAGAAACAAGCATTGAACTACAAATATATCAGCTGTCAGGGTTTCAATATGTTCCCTCAAATTCTTTAGTTGAAAACCGCACTTCTCAAAGACTTAGGAAATGAAGCCCTGGAGAGTGAGAAGGCCATGAGGCCAGAGTTCTCATGGTGGAATTTTTATCTTTATCAGAGATCCCCTAAAGAGACTGTGCTCCTTCTTTTGCCATATAGTTTTCTGCTGTACAAATAGGGTCACCATCAGAACTGAGTTGAACCGGGTTCTCACATTAAGTATCTTGAGCTCATAACTCATCTCTGCTGCTGTTAACTCAGAAGATAGAATGCCTTTGATTACTGTGGCTTAGAGGGATAAAAACTATGTTTATATTTGTTTTTATCTCATTTAGAGATGATACTATTTAAAAGAACCATCACCCATTCTAAAGTCCAGTGAAAAGACTGGTTTCTAAATTACATATTTTAAACCACACTGTGCTGTCATTGAAGTCATATGTATTTATATCAGATTTACATATCTAAGATATGTAATTTGACACAGAATTTATTATAATTTTAAATATATAAATACAGATTATATGTGCCTAGGTTAGATGATTAATAATTAGATTATTGGTAGGATATAAGCATGCCTTACACAGTCTGAAAGTACAGGAATGCAATTTTCTATTTCTGTTCTTCCAAGAACACAATTATTCATCTACTTTTCTTGAATTGTGACAAGAAAAGCTTCTTTTTGTTCTATTGAGTGAGAAGAGAATCCCTTTTTTTTTTTACAGATAGAGAACTTCTTTATAACCATTTAGAGCAGTAGAACGAAGGCTCATGTAATTGCTCTCAGACAACAGGAGAGACTCAGAAAAATTGGGCAGATCATGAATTTCTTTGTGTTGTCGTCAGCATGGGATGGAGAGGTTATTAAACCAAGTGATGGCTGCTGCCTCTGATTGATACCAGGTGTCACATTTTAAATTCTTTCCTATCCAGGCTTGTAATGCATGCATTTACCAGTCACTGGTTGTGGAATTTGAGGTGAGTTATCATCCCCTGCACCTATTTTATAATCTTTCAGGAGCTCCAGGCTTCACTATTTTTCTTCTTCTTTTTTTTAATCTCACAAAACTAAATGATTTCTATGTCTCATGAAGTTGCAAACAGTGGCATTCTACCCAAGTATCAACTGTTATTTTCAAATAAATGCAGTTGAAAGTGTTTATTGATGAAGATGTGGTTTTAAAAATTTTGTTATTACCTGATTTAAAGAGAATATTGCTTTTCTTAACAAATGAAAAAGTACCTAGCACCTTTCTATGGTAATCAAAAATACATTATTTTCAAGGTTAGTTCAGAAAAATAGAGTTATTAGAGGGTTGCACATCTATTTTAGATCATAATATTTACATATCTATATAATCTTTACATATAAACATAGGGATGAAAGGTATTCTCTATTGAGGCAGAAACAAACAGGGAGTTTTTATTATGTACTTTAGAAAGATTTATTCCTTCACCATTCACCTTTAAAAGGGTTTGAACATATAAGGTGAATTCAACAGAATTCACACTAATACAAAGAATAAGTATTCTCAAAAAGGCAATAAAATTAACTCAGGGTTCAGTATTCTCTCTCATATTTGCATATGCAAGTTTTCTCTATATCCTTCCCCACCTCCACACACATACCTGAGAAACAGACATGACTCTATGCCTGGTAGGATTTGCCTGTTGCAAATATCAAGACAATAGAAATCATGTTTTACTAAGGTGTAATTCACAGTTTCACTGTTTCTGCTTTTTTTGTATAAAAGCAGTTTCATCATTTTCAAACACTTTTCTATTTAAATGTTTTTAAATAAGCACACCAAAAATAATTCATGAGAAGAAAACCTATTACATAAATTTAAAAAAGGAAAATGCATTTTCAAAATGACATTCCAAATGACTTTTAGAAGTGCAAGGTTCAATTTGCAAATAAGTCAGCATTAACAAAAGTACTTTAGATATATACCATGTAATATTTCACCTCCTCACTTTTCGAAGATGATATGAACTTATGGAAGGATGAGAAATGGGGGATACATTTTACTTAAAACTTAACTTTGTGGGGCCGGAGAGATAGCATGGAGGTATTTGCCTTGTGTGGTTGGAATCCCAGCATCCCATATGGTCCCCTGTGCCTGCCAGGAGTGATTTCTGAGCGTAGAGTCAGGAGCGCTGCTGGGTGTGACCCCCCAAAAAAAACTTAACTTTGCAATGTATTATTTCCATTCATTTCTTTATATTTGGGGTATAATTTTTGTGAACCAATTACACATTTTGATTTTAGATGCATTATAAATAAGTTAATTATTGAAAATGCTGTAAACCTAAGGTAGTTAATTTAAACAATAGTCTTAGTCATTCCTTGTGTATGTATATATACTGTACATACACATACTATGTATATACACAGTGTATGTTATGTATGTAAACAAAGCAGAGAGGGCTTGTATACTAAGGGAAGAATTAAGACAGATTAGCACTCACACTTGCTAAAGTATGCATGCAAGAGACTTTTCTATGACTTCCATTTAAATAGATTTCTGCATGTTCATTTTCATAGTATTTAACACTACACATAAATATATATACATATATATATAAATTATTTGTATAAAGAAAGAGCAAGAAAGATTATTCACCTTTAAAGATAGCTATATTGGGCTAATGCAACTCACTTTTGTTCTAGGTCTATTGCAATAAATTACCACAAACAGAAAATCTCAAAACAAGAGAAATATTTCACTCATTTTTGGGAGACTAGATGCTCAAAAATCTACACTCTAGTGATCTATTAAAGCATCTTTTGTTCCTTTTTTTGTAAATAAATATTTAATTCAGTTATTGGAGAGGGTAATGCTCTGTATCTACCTCTAGCACAGTTCATGGGAGTTTGCCAGTAGTGCTCAGGGATTATCTGATACTGGGGATCTAGCCAATTGCTCTTGCATATATAACATTGACTTATCCATTAGACAAAGTAAAGGCCTCTCAACTCTCTCTCTCTCTCTTTAAACTCTGCTTTAGATTAGTATAGAAAAGAATGAAATTAAAATAATATTTCATATATACTAAGAAAATATACACATTTATAAATGCTGAAATTTACAATCGAAATATTTTATGTATGTAGTAAATCTCCCTCAAGTGTTAAAATTTATCTTTTAATAGATTATTTTAAAAATCTATGCAGATATAAATACATAAAAGACAACTAAATTCATGTTTTTATTTGTTGGTTTCCTAGAGTAATAATTTTCTAATGCTGATTAAATGGATGTGAAGTAAAATGAATGCATCAACACTTTCTCCACATAGAAAGAGTAGGCATTCTCACAGAACTCTCTTCTATCAGACAGTGATGGAGGCACATAGTGCTCAGCACACTCTGATTTCAAATGGCTGGTGAAGATTAACTGATTACAAAGTAAGCAAGGAGGGAGATGATGGGAGTAATTATTCATTAGTCATTAGGGCCTTGATAAAGGTGTTGCTTCATCATGAAAATATCAGGACCCTAGATAGCTAATTTCTGGACGTGCTCTTCTTTGTAACTATTCCTTTAATGCACTATAATATTCAGTGAACTCTTTCAGAGGAAAAAAATGAAATTTCTTGAAGAAAAAGGTTAAACTAAGCTAATAATAAATATCAAATTGGTTTTTATTGGAACTTCCTCTGTAATAAATGTGAACTGCTAATTTTATATATTTTTCATTATCTTATTTAGAAATTAAAATTAATCTGTTCAATGACTTAGATGTATTTGGTTTGATAATGCGGGAAACTCATTGATTTCGATAATGAATAGTTTGGAGAGCAAGTTGGATGACAAATGCACATATAACGCATATGTTTTTCAATGTCAGTTATGTTATCATCTATTAAACGTATTAAATAATTTTCCAATTTTCTGTAACTTTGTCTCTTCCTATTTCTCTATCCTATTCATTCACGTCTCCCACCCATTAAGCTTCACGTCACTACATTTTGAGAAATGCACTCTTCAGTGATTTTACTGCTGTATAAATGTCATCAAGTGCAATAGCCCAAATATAGTGGAACAACTCACTACATTCTTTGACTTAGGGCTTGAGCTTATTGTACCAAGGCCATTAACTGCATAGCAAGTTACTATCTATATACCTGTTTTTTTTTAAATAAACAATAAAATATAAATTCCATAGTAAAGTTTCAGATGTGTAGAAAGCAGTTCCTCTTCATTTCCCATAATATACAACATATACATTCATACATATGTATCTCATACATATGTATCTTAAATGCTATTATTACACCAAAAATATCATATATTAATACTATGGCAAATATGTTGATAATCACAAAAAGAAATTAAAGCTTATAAAAATGCACCAAAATTTGTTCCATTGAGTGAATAAAACCCATTCTGCTACAGTATACATAGAGAAATTTTCAGGAATAATAAATTAGCCATCATAATAGGACAAGGGAAAAATATAAAATATATATTACTCAGTTAAAGGAACCAACCTGGTTAGATACATGGTACTATATGTTTCAAAAACATATAATTCATAAATGGCCCACCTATTGACTTTCTAAATAGATAGGATATCAGAGGTATGGGAGAAAGTGGTGAGGTTTAAATTAGTAAATCACAGTCAGTTGTCGATCACATCATCAGTTCTATTATATAAAATACACTGAGAAATTCAATGAAGTTTGTTCAGGACTGCAGATAAATAGGAGTAGGAAGCTCTCAAAGCTTGCCAGCGATTTCTTATCTGCTTAAGTCCTTGAATTAGATCCCCTGAGCACCATCAGGCATTGCCAGGGGCCGGTCCTGGTTTAAAGGGACTTGAAGCAGGGTTATCACAAGGATTAAGAAAACAAGACAGGGGCCCGGGAGATAGCATGGAGGTAAGGTGTTTGCCTTTCATGCAAAAGGTCATCGGTTGGAATCCCGGTGCCCCATATGGTCCCCCGTGCCTGCCAGGAGCAATTTCTGAGCATGGAGCCAGGAGTAACCCCTGAGCACTGCTGGGTGTGACCCCCC
>PVKC010025057.1:0-16635 GCA_004027635.1 Crocidura indochinensis | reverse complement strand
AAATTGAGCTCCCATTCGACCCAGCTATTCCACTCCTAGGGATATACCCTAAGAACACAAAAATCCCTTCCTCACACCTATATTTATTGCAGCACTATTCACAATAGCTAGGCTCTTGAAACAACCAATATGCCCTTCAAAAGATGAATGGCTAAAAAAACTGTGGTACATATACACAATGAAATATTATGCAGCTTGGGGCCCAGGAGATAGCATGGAGGTAAGGCGTTTGCCTTTCATGCAAAAGGTCATCGGTTCGAATCCCGGTGCCCCTTATGGTCCCCCGTGCCTCCAGGAGCAATCTCTGAGCATGGAGCCAGGAGTAACCCCTGAGCGCTGCCGGGTGTGACCCAAAAACAACAAAAAAAGAAAAGAAAACAAAACAACAACAACAGCAAAAGAAATATTATGCAGCCATCAGGAGAGATGAAGTCATAAAATTTTTCTATACATGGATGTACATGGAATCAACCATGCTGAGTGAAATAAGTCAGAGGGAGAGAGAGATGCAGAATAGTCTCACTCATCTATGGGTTTTGAGAAAAATAAAAGTTATTTTTGCACCAATCCCCGAGACAATGGGAAGAGGACTGGAACTCCCAGCTCACTTCAAGAAGTACACCACAAAGACTGGTGAGTGCAGTTATAGAAATAACTACACAGAGAACTACCCTAATCATTTGAATGAATGAGAGAACTGGAAAGCCTGTCTGGAGTACAGGTATGGGCGGGAAGGGGAGGAAGTGAGATTTACGACATTGGTGGTGGGAATGCTGCCCTGGTGATGGGGGGGTGTCATTTGATATGACTGAAACCCAACCACAATCATGCTTGTAACCAAGGTGTTTAAATAAAAAATATTAAAAAGGAAAAAAAAGAAAAGAGTTTGTCTATGGAAGTGGCTCAGTGCAAACATGGTGACTACCTCTACTCACAACTTTTTTAATTACAATACATATCTATGATCTATATATATGCATATATGCATTACACAAACATACCGAGAAAATATTACAGATAGAAAATTCTTCTATTTCTGAATTAAAATGATAGCTAAAACAAAGAGCACTTAAAAATTTATGCTATGTATTTATCTCCCATAATATAAAAAAACATCTGAACTTTTTAAAGTAGGTAATTCATTTTCTCTAGTGAATGAGATAATTTCTTGATACACTTTCCCCTCCCTCTGCCAATGCCCTCTCTTTAAGAAACTGATTTATGTGTGGTTATACCAACAGTTACTATAGCCAAAGGAAAAAGAATCAGTAGTAATGTCCAGGTGTTGTACAAAGAAGCTACATTATTTCTGACCCTCTTGCCTTCAACTGGAACATGTCCTCAGGGAACAACATGCATATGGGAATAGTGAAAGAAGATGGCCAAGAGCCTTAGAATTAATCCTGATGATCAATCCATCACCAGATGCTACCGCCAGCTTGTCCTGACATTCTATTCCCAGTGAGAGAATGATCTCATTGATTCTGCAGTAAGAAGGTCTTTTAGGGTTTCTCGAGTGTCACCAGCTATTATTGTTGTCCAGAGGCAAAAAAATAATAATAAATTGAAAAAGATACCAGTGTTATATTGCACAAAGGATGTCAACTTGAAAAGGAAAAAGAAAGAGTCCTTCAGTTTAATAAACTCTGTTATTTATCCTCTCATCTCCTAATCTATGGATTTTAACTGGTGAGGGCATCATGGAGAAATGTAAAAGACCCCAAAGCTGAGAGCGGTAGAATAATAAAGAAAAAGACATTTCAAAAATGGAGAGATAAAATAAAAGTGAAAAGGGAATACAGTGATGAAGAATTCTTTGCGTTGCTAGTCTAGGCTATTAGCTTCTGATTCAATTGCAAATATAGATCCTACTTCCTAAGTCAGTTTTATGTAAATAAAATAATTTCTCCAGTTTAATGCATTCAGATTAACTAGACTGTAGAGTTAACAGTGCATTAGTTCAGTGGAGAAGGCACTTACTTTGCACGTAGCAGACTGGTGTTTGACCCTCTAAAGAAGCTTATGGCTCCTAAAGCTCCATGCTGGGCAGTTCACAAATCATAAATAAATGAATAGTCCTTAGAGCTTCATGATTTCATGCTCCTTTTTTTTAAAAATTAATGACTCTTTGTTATATCTAATGAATTCCACTGGGTTAATATATAAATTATATATGTACATTTAATTTCCTTTGACATTCAATGGAGAAAACAATATTTCTGTTTTTGTTTTGTAAAGTAAAAGCCACAGGTGTGAAGATTAGCTCAAAGGGCTAGAACAGAAACTTTGCATATGGGAGGCCTAGGTTTGATTCCAGGGAGCACAGGAACATGGAATCAATATTTACTTCTTCAGCACAAAGTCAGAATTAATACTTGAGCAAGACTGGGTCACACTTAAGCCTCTCTTGGTGCATTAAAATAAACAAAAGTTAATATGTATTTTAATTTTATATACTTATTTATTTTTTATTTATTTATTTTTGGGGAGCACACCCAGTGATGCTCAGGGGTTACTCCTTGATATGCGCTCAGAAATCCCTCCTGGTTCAGGGGGTCATATGGGAAGCTGGGGGATCGAACTGCGATCTCTCCCAGGTCAGCCATGTGCCAGGGCAAGCGTCCTACTGCTACATCATTTCTCCGGCCCCAAAAGTTAATCTTTTAAGTATTAAATTATAGATGCATACAAACTTACTGAGATAGCAATCATGGTTAACTAGAGGAGATAGGTGCGTCAATACATTCAAGACATACATAACAAATGTAGCATTAGTAATTAATCATTATCTGAATTTTATTTTGCATGAATATACACACTCTATATTTTGTGAATGACTACATTGTTTATTACTTTGTCTTTATTAGTTATATGGAACACAGTTTGAGAATTTGTTAAAGTCTCTAATCTATGAGTCGTCTTTTTTCCCCACAATTTTCCCTCAATCACTGTTTATCACACAATGGCATAAACAACCATTTTACTCATCTCTTAGACTGGGACCAATATTTGTCTATCTCAATACAGATTGATAGTTCCCTTGTTAAAATCTCAATGAATAATCAGTTTTGCCATTTGCTTTTTATTTATTGTTACAGTGAAGTTAGAATATTTTGGAAAAAATAGATCATCGCTTTCTGACTGACATTTCATTTAATTGTTTAACCTCAGTTATTTCCTTACTTCTCCTTGGCAAGGAACTTTTTTTTGGGGGGGGTCACACCCGGCAATGCTCAGGGGTTACTCCTGGCTCCATGCTCAGAAATTGCTCCTGGCAGGCACGGGGGACCATACGGGGCACCGGGATTCAAACCGATGACCTTTTGCATGAAAGGCAAACGCCTTACCTCCATGCTATCTCCCGGGCCCCGGCAAGGCACTTTTTACAAATTTTCATCATGTCCTTTATCAAATCAAGAAGGAACCAGTAATATCAAACTACTCTGTCACTTTTTTTAATATATTTTTTATTTTGATCGTAGTGGCTTACATATTATTGACAATAATATTATAGGTACATATTTACATAAAATCAAAGGGATTACCATCACTGATTTGTCCTCCCCATACCTCCGTGTTCGTCCTACCTCCCATATCCCCTCTGTACCTAGCTTACTACCTAGTAGTCTTGGTCTTGGTGCTTCCCTTATTGCCCCCTCTAAATGGGAAGCAGGACTAGATAGTTAAGTTATGTGGTTTTGTTTGAAGAAGAAAAAAGTAGTAAACTGGGGTAAAAGTCTAATATGCCGAAAATGGGCGGAATCTTTCTAGAGGCTCTCATCTTATGTTTGAGAGACGAAGGAGAAAAAGAAGGTGAAACACCCCAACAGTACAAAAAGAAGTGTCAGATATCTAATGAGCACTCCAGCGATAATGATAGGCACAACAATAAAAGCCATGGTCTTGAGTTAACAAATATGGCATAGCACATAAAGAAAGAAACAAAAAGAAGGAAAAAAACATATAACCATAAATGGGGACAACAACTTCAATACCCACTCCAAAACAAAGAAATCGACAAAAACTAGGTAGGTATATAAAAATAAGAAAATAATAATAAAAATGAAGGTAAGAAATAATATATAACGAAAAAATGTTTTTTGCTTTTTGCCTTTTTTTCCCTCCTGCACTGGCACAGTAAATATTGGGGTCATTCGAAAAGTAATTCACTTGGCCTAAGCGTTGTGGGATTTCTCTAGCCTTGGAGTATATTGTCACGGAATTAACTATAGGCTCCGTTCAGGTTCATTTACTCTCCCTGTGGTGCTTTTTGGTGCTTGAAAGACTTCTACTCCATCCTGGGTGATGACATCAGAGCTCTGTATCTAGAGATCTCAGTATCTGCACAGTTCCCGGAGTGGGACTTATGATGAAGTCTTTCTTTGTGGTTCTAGAAGTTCTGTTCCTTCAGTGTCATTTTATTCCATCTTCTGAGGTTGGTGGTCTTGATCTTTGCACTGATCCTAGGATGGAACCTAGGATAGTGTCTTTCATTGTGTTTCCAGAAGCCCCATTCTGTTGGAATTGTCTCTGCCAGAACTTTGGAAGTGAATCATGGTTGTTGTGCGGGTCATAGTTCAAACCCCTAGACTAGGGCTTTTTCATTGGTCCCAAGATATATACAGTCCGGTTATGGTTCTGGCCATCTTCATGCTCCTTTTATGGAGGAAGTTTTATTAGCTCATTTTATTAGAGTTAATATTGACTATAATTATATTAGTGCCATATTAATGTTCTTTTATTATGCCTATGTTTAAAATACTACTTTGGGTATTTTATTTTTATCACCCAAAATACTGTTTTAAACTACAAGTCACTCCAAATTTATATGAACATGCACTTTATATTAAATATTGCAAACTTGAATTCAGTAAAAGAGTTTTTTTTTTTGGTTTTTGTGCCACACCCGGTGACGCTCAGGGGTTACTCCTGGCTATTTGCTCAGAAGTCGCTCCTGGCAGGCACGGAGGACCATATGGGGAACCAGACAGTAAAAGAGTTAAGGGAAAAAGAAAAGGCCCTAAGTCAGGTATATGGATGGTAAAATAGACTCTTGGATGCTGCTAAAAGTACAAGACTCTGTGAATGCCGAACAAGTAGGTTTGTTTTCACTTTTCTACTTGGCTAAGTGCTTGGTGTTTGGTACAATATATGTAACTATGTGTGGTTAACTTTGTATTTGGGAGAGGAAAATTGCAACACCTGTGTTCAATAAAGGCCTGGCATCTAAAACATGGAAATACTTCTTAAAATTATTAAGGTTCTAATCAAATAAATGCAAGGGGAAGAATGAAAAAAATCTTCAACAAGGACATCATAAAGAAATAAATCTGAAAGTTCTAATACTAAATATATGTATGCACGATTTAAGCATCAATTTGTGTAATTGATATCTAAAACATACTCAACAGATTGGCAAAAAAATAATTTTTCCTGCAGTAGGAGATGGATTATTTGGGCATTGAGAGACTCAATTACTCTTCTAGGAACAAAACATGGCTCAAAGGGGGGCTGACAAATAATTTACAGCTGTTTAAACCTTTCAAATGAGCACTCACTTAGGTTAGATAGAGCAATATAGATTAGTATGTTGCTGAGTAAATAAAAATATATGTATAATAATGCTCATGGAAACTACAAGTATAAGTTCAGTAATTTTCTGATAGTGGAATAATGCTCATGGAAACTACAAGTATAAGTTCAGTAATTTTCTGATAGTGGAACATAGAATAAAATTATGTTATAGTTACTATGAAAACAAGTTCAACATCTTTATAATAGTAGAACATATAATAGAATAGTCACATACTCATGCAAAATAATACTGCAAATAGCCATATCATACACACATATTATGATTTAAATCAGTGAGGTACAAAAAAGCACACTGCTATTGCTCAGGCCCCTACACAAGTTTACTAAACTAAATAATACCAACAAAATGATTAAATCCAAGCTGAATGGGTGATCACAGCTGGAGGAGGGTAAGCTATGATCTAAAAAAAGAAAATAGAGAAATTTTCAGAAGACAGGCATATAATTCTTTTGTTTAAATTGTAATTATCTCTATCATAAAGATTGATCATCCTCATCCATATTTATTTTGCATTTATGTTATATATTTCCTTCTATAAGTCTTTGCGTCTAGTTAAAATAATTAAGAAAATGATTTTTAATTGGATCATTGGATTCTATTAATTTGCAGACTGCTGTTCTGTATTTGTTTCAATGGGTTTTCAAAAGGAAGTATCTGAAATCACGTGACTAAAATAAAAGGAAATTGTTCTGCTCTCAATATTCATCAATTATGTTAGAAGTTAGAAATCCCAAACCAATGTCTCTCTGCAGGCTAAAGGGAACATTTTTGCTTGCTTCTTCCAAGGTCTGGTGCCTGATGCACAAGCCTGTCTTCTCTAAACATCACTAGTGTAATCACCTTCCACTGTGTTCTCCACATTTTGACCTCTATTTTGTGTCATTGTCTCTGTGTCCAAACTTCTATTTTTGTAAAGATAGGGAAGATACCTGTGGTAGATTTGGAGTTCTTCGAGTATAGTATGATTTCCTCATCATTTATTGCTTCTGTAATGAATAACCGTGATTCAACCTATATTTTGAGGTTTCATTTTTTGTAGTTTGTAATATCAATATGTGAGGAGCACTTTTCATTTTAGTCTAGGGGTATACAATTATATGAATCCATGGTGTATGATTTTTTGGTGTAAGTAACAACACAATAAAGTTTATTTGTCAACTCATCTCTAAATCATGATTTACTCTATTTCACCAAACACAGGATCTATCTGCCAACAAAAACTCTTGTATTTGAATCAGACAAGGAATATTGGAAGATATTTTATGGAAACCATGATTCTCTGCAGAAACTAGGTCACATGTAACACCATTTCTCCCAGCCCTCCAGGATTAGAATAAAAATGATGTTTATTTTGCATGGCTGAAATTTGATTCAGTGATTATGTTCTGTTAATCACTGACTCTAACAGAAGGAGCTCCCTGCTCTAATTCTTTAAAAATGAATTGTTCAAATTAGATAAACATCCTTTATTAAAAATCCCAATGATTCCACTGTTTAGTTAATAATCTCAAAGCTGAATTTCTGAACATATGTAGGAACAATCTTTTTTTTATATCTGAGCCAGTTTTGGAATTCAAAATAATTGTATTTTATTTATATTCACTAATCATTATGATGAACTCACATTTATGGGTAATAAAGAACATCTTTGAATATAAATATATAAAACATTTTCCACTCATGGACAGGTTCAATATTTTATTCTTTTCATCATTTTAATTTTTGAATTCACAGTTATACATGAATTACTTCTCAATATCATTTAGAAGTGAAATGAGAGATTTCTATTGGAAAATTAAAGTATTTTCTCCAAAACCAAATTGTACATATGCTATATAGCTCCAGTAGCTCAGCCAACAACGAAAAACAGAGGAAAAAGAAAAATGACAAATCTGAACTCATTTCAACATTTTGAAAAAAAATTCCTCTTGGCAGAATGAAGGCTTGAGTCATACTGAAAATATCATAGAATGCTAAAACTGGAAATTATAAATCATTATTTATTCCAGGCTTTTATATAATATATGAGGAACCTGAAACCCAGAGAATTAGTATCATGATCCAGGCATAGCACTGCTATAGTTTATGTCTAGGACCCAGGTGAACGATTAGAAAAGATACATACTTATTAAATCACTCATGCCAGTTTAAATAATCAGACTATCAGTAGTGTTACGACTTAGATATACTATTACCAGCAGTTTTAATTACTGTTCAAAGGTGGTAAGGTCAATGAATAAAAAAAAAAACCCTACAGTTAATGCAAATATTTGACTTTTATCTCATGCCACCTATATCTGATTAAAATACATATTCTAAGGATTATGCAAGCAAAACCCAAAACAGTCTATAGATATCAGCATGTTTTGTGGTCGGAGTGTATAACCGTGGGGAGACTAGTTTACTTTTCTTAGAAAATAAAAAAAAATATATCTAGCAAAAACTGTTTCATTTTCATTTATTTTTTTCGAACAATTCAAATCATAGGCATGCACACCAGGCTTCTCATAACCATCTTTCTGAGCTCTAATTTCTACCTTAGAGACTTCTAGCCACATAGGAACATTAAATATTTAATAATATTTAAATACTATTTTGAAAATTTGTCCTGAGTCAAACTCTACTTTAGAAACATACTTAAACTATCAAGATATATTTATATCCAGTTGTGAGCCAAGGAAGGTTTCTTCCTAAAATATTTTTTAAAGTAATGATATATTTTTGTTTTGGGGCCACACCTGGTGATTCTCAGGGGTTACTCCTGGCTATGCGCTTAGAAGTCACTCTCGGTTTGGGGGACAATATGAGATGCCGTGACTTGAACCAAGATCTTTCCTGGGCCAGCCACATGCAAGGCGAATGCTCTACCACTACACTATTGCTCATGTTCCAAAGTAAAGCTATTTTAATACAGTATTTTTATTTAGAATTATGCTAATTGGTGACATAGATAAAAACTATCAGAATTCGTTTTAAATTTGAACTGACTATATTCACACTCCAAGTATATTACTTTTATGAACAGCATGAATTATCTTTGTAGTGTTACATGTCGACAATGGGTCCTGTTCTAGTACTGATGAACTCCTTTAACTTTAATCATCTCTAAAATTTCAAAATTTATTTTTGATACTACCAGAGTTTCAGTAATTTACAAACCCTATCTCTCTCTATCCTACAAATCTGGGAACTGAGAATTTGCCCCATTTACTGAGTACTGACTGAGTTATACTATTTGAGGAGAAGTTATCCAAAGATGATTTTGAAGTTCCAGATGAGATTTATATTCTAGACCATCCATGGTTGCAGTTTTCTTCTTGCACAATACTTTTCTAATTATACATAACTTATATCTCCACAAATCATACTTAGTGTACAATACTTTCACTTTCACCCCTCATTGTATTTAGGGTAGCAATGATTACCATTACAGAGAGGAAGTGTCCTGTGGGATTTCAGATACTCCCAGCTGAAGCAGTTCAGCACATGAGAGCGATTCTCTTGTGATTTCCATTTGAAAGATACTGCACTACCTTGGCTCAAACTTGATGTGGTACAATTTTGTTTATTGTTGTATATATAAAAATAAATATAAAATATATCAATATAAATATACTTTATAAAATATTTATATTTATAAATGTATATATTGTATAAAAATATTAAATATATATATTGCTCTCAGACAGAATCCTTTTCAAGGTTAAAAAGTGAAAGTTCCAAGTGCTGGCACAGCCGTAGGGCATGAGGCTGACGAAGAAGGACAAGGGTTTGATACCCGTCAACCCATATGATCCCCCAAACCAGATTCTTGTGTACAGAACCAGGATTAACCACTGAGCAACACTGGGTGTGGCTCATAAATACCTAGCACTCCCCAAAAAGTGAAGGTTCCAGAATTTAGTTCACTATCATTTCAGAGCATTGTTTTCTTTCCTCACTCATTGTACCCCCTTGATATCATGTTTTTAGTATCATCTGGGTATTTCCTGAGATTTTTTTTCCATTTTATCTCAGTTCTAATGGGAGTATAATATCCTGTTACTCTGAGTTTTCATAGTTGCTAATCTCTAAGAAAAAAACATTGGGAAACTTTGGTCTCTAATACACCCACTTTTCTCTATGCAGAATATTACATTTATTCTCCATATATTTGCTAATATTATTATGTTACATATTTATCTACAGAATGTAGGAGTAACCAAGAACACAAGAGAGCTCTTTAAATTTGTAAAGAGTAGCTAACAGCTTCTTGGCTAGAAAAGCAAAATAAATTAATCTCTCCTTGGATAGCCAACAAGATATGTTTTATTTATCTTCACAAATGTGAAAGCAAGAAATATTACAACTGAAGTTTAATAAACAGGAATATTTGAATTAGATAGTATTAAAATATGTGAAAGTTTATCTCTTTTTCTTTGAATAGGGAAATACAAACTGTCACAGAGATTTGAAAGTTACTGTCACTTTGAATTTATAATAAATTTTAATCCTTTGGACCATTTTTTGGTTTTCAAAAACATTGAAGAGAACATGCATACTTTTCTTTTCCTCATCTCTTCCATAAACAATTCCCTATTATAAACATCTTAGTGTGGTGCATTGTACCATCTGATGACTCAGAATAGATGTATTGTTAATTTATCTCTAAATTGATATTAGGATTCATTGTTAATGTTGTTGATTCTATAGTTTTGTAAATAAACATGGCATTATTTATTACAATGGCATAGAGAATAATTTTATTGACATGAAAATAGTTGCTCAAGCTATATATCTCTTCTATTCTTTCTCTATTAAAATTTGTCAATCACCAATTTTTATACTCTATAATTTGTCTCTATCATAAAGATAGAGTAGTTAGAATCCTACATTCTGTAGTTTTGACAAACTAATTTCTTTTATTCAATATGTGTTAAAGAATATTCTCCGGTTTACTCATAACATGAAAGGGTTTTTGGTAGCTGAGTATTCACTGTAGTATTCACTGTCAATTTATGTATTTAATGAAAGACTAGAAAGTAGAGCTGGTAAAGAGAATGCCTTATATGAAGTAGACCCAAGTTCAATTCCCAGCACCACATTTGATTCCTTCTAGGAGAGTGATCTCTGAGCACAGAGTCAGAATTAAACTCTGAGTATCACTAAAGAAAACAATAAAAAATAACTAGAAGGATGAGTATTCTGTGTTCAAAAACAGTCGCAATTTTCATTTAGTTTATTTAAGCAAATAAGCTTGATTTTTTTTCTGCTTCAGTAATTAAGATATTCTTGTTTGCATGTCTTCTAAAATCTATATCTGAATATCTGAACTCTGAGTACAGTGACTTTATTTCCTGCGGATTTACTTTCATATTTCCCTTCCTATTTTCAACTTCAAATTTAATAAAAATTGTTTTGACTACAGTAAAGCCAACATCCAAATAGTTTTTATTATGAATTTTCTTTTTGTTTTGTTTATGGAGCACTTCTGGCAGTGCTCAGGAGTTCCTCTTTGGTGATACTCTTAGGGCATCAAGGATTTGGTCTCATGTATTCTTTAGCTCTGGGAGTTTGTCTGCAATGATGTCTTTAATTGTTGATAATTCATGGGGGTTTTTGTCTGTGTCTCTAGAACGGCAGTGACTTATGTTGTTTCTGTTGAGTTTATCAATGATTTTTGTTTTCATCTATGCAATTCTTTGAGGACTTTTCCTATTGCTGATCACTTGTTTGAGACTCTTTTCCAGCCTCTCTTCTGCTGTATGAAGTTGTTATGCTTCTCATCTTACAGCTTACTGATTCTGTCTTTAGCCACTGTTATTCTGTTGACTAGGCTTTCCAGTGAGGTATTAATTTCACATACCAAGTTTTTCAGTCCTATTATTTCAGATTGAAGTTTGCTCATTTCTATTCTCAGACCCCCTTGATTTTTATTTGTGGCACTTTCAGTTCATTCATACTTTCCTTTTATTAAAAAGTTTTATTGTGTCCAAAATGAGTTACAAATCTTTCACAGTAATATTTAAGGTTCATAGAGACAATGAATAAAGGGAATTCCAACCACCAGTGTTGTTCTCCCTCCATTGCCCTTCTCAGCATGCATCCCACTTGTCTTTCCATTACCCCCCAGATGCTAGTGTAACTGGTTCCCTCCCTTGTACAGCTCATTGTAGATAGGGTATCGATTCTGTTGTTGTTGACTTTGGGTTTGGTTTTCTGAACATTTTTTATTTCCTCTAAATGTTAATATGCTTTCTTTGAGTTCTATGAACATCCTCCATATTTCTTCTCTAATGTCTTTATCTGAGAGGCTCATATTAGGTGGTTGGGTATTTTTCAGGTCATCAGAGCTAATATTTTTGTTCTCTAAATATGGTGGCGGCCTGTGTTGTTTCCTCCTGTGTTGTTTCTCCATTGGCTGCTCAGTGGTATTTTCATGTCCCATGCTGGCATTCCTTGACTAGGAGTATCATCTGGTTGCTGCCCACACAGTTCTTTGGCTTGGATTCTCTCCCTTTACCTGGGCACCCCCTATATGGCTTCTGAGACTCAAAGCCTCTACTGTCACCAGAAGGCCTATTGCGCCACTGTTGAAAGAGAAATTCTTAATATGACTGTCATACAGTCAGAAACCAACCTTCACTGGCAGCATTCTTTTCAGGAAAGGTAAAGCTGCATGTTTTATGTCCATGTTACTTGTGAGTTTACTCCTCTAACTCATTCTCCTCTGGGTTGCTCTTTTCTGTGACATGTTCCTGCTTTGGGTCTGCCGGAGTAAAGGCTCTGTCCTACTCAATTCCTGACAATTTCCAATTCAGGATAGAGCATTAAAAACTTTATTGGACAGTGATTCAAATGCATATCCAAAGAGTCAGTCTCTCAATATATATGATATAATGGTTCCCATCAATTGCCTTCTTGTATTGTTCCCTTGTTTCTCAATTCTTTTTTTTTTTTTTTTTTTTTTGGTTTTTGGGTCACACCCGGCAGTGCTCAGGGGTTACTCCTGGCTCCATGCTCAGAAATTGCTTCTGGCAGGCACGGGGGACCATATGGGGCACCGAGATTCGAACCGATGACCTTTTGCATGAAAGGCAAATGCCTTACCTCCATGCTATCTCCCGGGCCCCTTGTTTCTCAATTCTCTGAAACACTGGATTTAACTCAGAAGATTGAATGTTAAATATTCCAATTTGGAAAAACTGATAAGGACTACTCATCATCCAAATAAAGTGCAGTAAATATTTATAAAGTAAGATCTCCCTGACTTTATTAATTAATTCCTTTACATGTTAGGAAATATATATCAGTACTAATTTGATCCTAACTTATTAAATCTTTGTTTACAAAGAGTTTCACAGACAATAGTTCTAAATTGAACATGAATTTCTTAAACCTTCTTTCTAAGAAAAATATGGGTGATAAAGCCTTCTAAATCATGGAAAACAAATGTTTTCTGTTCAAGCATGACATATATTTTTTAAGGATTTTGACCGATGCTTTCCCAAAATCTAAGATATTAGCAGTAGTAATCCAAACATTTTTGTGGTGTAAAATTCAAGAATGCATGAATTGATTCTTCTCTTTTCACAGAGGTCTGCTCTATATCTAAACGATCTCTAGTCCTATGGTTCACTGTAAATTATTCAGTGTATTCAGTGTAAAGGAACTTTATTCATCCAAAAAAGACCCATGTCAGGCTGGAGTGATAGAAGAGTGGTAGGGAGTCTGCCTACCATGTGTATGACTCAATCCCCAGAATCCCATTTGGTTCCCCAAGCCTGCCAGGAGCGATTTCTGAGCCAGGAGAAATGGCTGAACACCACTGTGTGACCCCAAAACAAACCAACAAAACCAAAAATAAACAAAAAAAATCTCCCTAATGAACCCATATCATCTAGGTATCTGTTTCTATATAATATAATAAATTTATTGTGTTAAAATGAAAACCAAAGTGTTTCAAATTCCAAATACATGTTCTAGTAGTTCAGAACATAGGTGATACGTGTCTTTGAAATAAGTTTTTTTGGGTCACACTATGCAGCGCTCAGGGGTCACTCCTGGCTCTATGCTCAGATATCACTCTTGGCAGGCTCGGGAACCATATGGGATGCCAGATTCGAGCAACCATCCTTCTGCATGCAAGGCAAATGCACTACCTCCATGCTATCTCTCCAGCCCCTAAACTCTGGAATTAGAGATCTTACTAAATAAACTCAATTTTTACTTAAAGATATATAGAGCACAATCACTATCTTATATTCAAAGGCATTTTCTGATGTCAAAAGCTGTATCTCTTAAAAGTTGAAAAATATTTCTTATTGTCAAAAATTTATATGGAATTTTATAGTGCTTTTCAACATATCCCTGTGAGTAGAAATTCCTTTTTCTCTTAGAATAATTGTAATTTAGTTCAAAATAAAATTTAATTTATCATTAATCTATTGTTATATTTTGTACATGACGATCATTTCAAATCAAATGTAGAGGTAACTGGGATGATCGAACCCTAAGCCCTCATCTCAAGATGAAATTCCTCCTTAATAAGAACACTGGAGGGGGCCGGCGGTGGCACTGGAGATAAGGTGCCTGCGCTAACCTAGGACGGACCTTGGTTCGATCGCCCGATTCCCCATATGGTCCCCCGTGCCTGCGACTTCTGAGCAAATAGCCTGGAGTAACCCCTGAGCGTCACCGGGTGTGGCCCATAAAATAAAAAAAAAAAAGTACACTGGATTATGGGTTTTTTGGTATGATTAACCTATCGTCATCATTGAATAAAATACACCAAATGGAAAACTCATGCCTAATATAAGAAAAACCTGGTTAAAATTAATCCACAAGATAAGATGCAAACCCTACTTTTTTTTTTTTTTTTTGGTTTTTGGGCCACACCCAGTGACGCTCAGGGGTTACTCCTGGCAATGCGCTCAGAAGTTGCTCCTGGCTTGGGGGACGATATGGGGCACGGGGGATCGAACCAAGGTCCATCAAAGGCTAGAGCGGTAAAGCAGGCACCTTTACCTCCAGCACCACCGCAGGGCCCCGCAAACCCTACTTTTAAAGAGACAACAGCTTATATTAGAATTTTGACTATCAGGGGCTGGAGCAGTCACCACGCTAGAGGTAAGGTGTCTGCCTTGCAAGCGCTAGCAATTGGAATTAAAAAATGAGAATAAGATAGAATTTTCCTTCCAATAATGAAGAACTCCAATATTTAATTTCTTGGAGAAAATATATTGACCATCATAATATATATATATATATATATGTAAACACCAAAATATATGCAGAAATCTTAGATTGTAAGGTGATTTAACTAAGAGAGGAGATTTATTGCAAATAAAGAATTAAGGCTGTAAAAATAAAGAATAAGGGGCCCGGGAGATAGCATGGAGGTAAGGCATTTGCCTCTCATGCAAAAGGTCATCGGTTCGAATCCCGGTGCCCCATATGGTCCCCCGTGCCTGCCAGGAGCAATTTCTGAGCATGGAGTCGGGAATAACCCCTGAGCACTGCCGGGTGTGACCCAGAAACCAAAAAAAAAATGAATAAAAGAAAACATAGAATAATAAAGAAGAGAAAATGTTAATTGTTGATAAAAATATGAAAATTAGAATATATAGAGTCCATTGCAGATTGGGTATATATGTCAGTGAAAGAGAAGTTGTTTACATATACAGGATACTGAGTTTAATTCCCTAGCCCCACTTGAGCCCCCCCCCCCAAAATAAAGGAAATCCTTAACATGGATGAAGTGGAAGGTTTTATACTAAGTGACCTAAGTCAGGAGAAAATAGATAACAGATGTTCTCAGGCGTATGAGATATAAAGGCATAAATAAACTGAATAATTTAATAGAGCTAAAACTTTAGATTTCAGAATTGAGGGTCTCTAAGAGAAAAGAGGAGGTTTGAGAAGGGAAGGGGTCCAATTGATTGAGTGGAAAAATCTTGACTTACTGCTGATGTCAGGTGTGGTACAATATGGTAGCAATGTTCACCTAACAAATAAGAATAAAATACTTTATAAAACTTTTAAAATATGTCAGTATGACACATCAGAGCTTTTAACTTCCAGATGAATCTATGCATTTACAGTAATAACAAATAAGTATCATAAAAATAGACTGTATATACAGTAAATCAAATGCCTGTAATTTTTTTCAGATGTGGTTTAAAATAATTTTTCTAACTTTATTAATGCCCATTTTCAGTTTTTTTGTTTGGGGTAGAGGTCTATTATATTAGGATACGTCAAACAAAATATTGTATAATTAAGTTTACTATTTCAGTATTTGGGGCAAACTTTCAGAATATTTCCGAACACCAAAATTTATTGTTTGCAGTTATGGTGACAATTCAGAAGTAAAGATTTCAGTGACAGAAGACTCCAAGAATGCTTCAAGACAGTAAAATAAATTAGCTTACAGTCAAATATATTCATACAAAACTCTAAGTCAAGGTAAAATATGGCATAAATCTATATAAAATGAATCAGGAAAAATAATTTTAAAATAAAATTTTATTTTGAAATATATAGCAGTTGAAAAGTTTTTCTTTTTAAAAATGCTAGCTTGAAGAAGGAAAACCATTTTACCTTACTTAAAGAAAAACATCGGTGTTTTCAGGCTGGGAATCTCTGTGAATCCACGCCTGCCTAGTGTGAGCCATATTGGCTCACACTATATTTGAGCCATATTGGCTCAAAAAAAAAAGAACTAGCTCTCCCAGAGTTCCATTCCAGGGCAGGAACGCCCAGGAGCATGCCATTACACTGAAAACCGGCAATATCCAAGTACTGTGCAAAAGCAAGGTTCCCTATTTGTGTTATCAGGCTGGGAATCTCTGCGAATCCACGCCTGCCTAGTGTGGACAACTGCAAAGAACTGTGAGTTTGTCTTCTCTTTGTGTTTATCTTTCGTTTGCTGTCCTCCGGACCTCCGGGAGTGAGCCATATTGGCTCAAAAAAAAAAAAAGAACTAGCTCTCCCAGAGTTCCCTTCCAGGGCAGGAACGCCCAGGAGCATGCCATTACACTGAAAACCGGCAATATCCA
>PVKC010025056.1:0-16647 GCA_004027635.1 Crocidura indochinensis | reverse complement strand
GGGGGGGCACACCCATTTAATGCTCAGGGATTACTCCTGGCTAAGCACTCAGAAATTGCCCCTGGCTTGCAGGGACCATATGGGACGCCGGGGGATCGAACCGAGGTCCTTCCTTAGCTAGCACTTGCAAGGCAGACACCTTACCTCTAGTGCCACCTCGCCGGCCCCACTAACTCATAATTATTATCATCAAATTACACATCCATTTTTTTTATAAGTTCATCACTCAACTTGTTAGATCTGGTAATAGTCCAGTGAGGACTCCTAAGTGTGCTTCTCATTGTTCTTATGTGTCCCAGAAGGGGGCTTTACCTTGTATTCTGTTTAAAGTTATTCTTTTTTTTTTTTTTTTTGGTATGGTCACATCCAATAATGCTCAAGGGCTAGTCCTGGCTCTGTGTTTGCTACCAGTAGTCCTTGGGACAGTGATGGTGATGATGAATCATGTAATGTCAGGGACAAAATCCTAGTCTCCCACAGGTATATCATGCTTTCCAGCCCATTAAGTTATTTCTCTGGCTCCTAAATCTTCATCTTTCTCAAACTATAAGGGCCACATCCAGCAGTGTTCAGCACAATGGTACCGGCCTAATAATTCAATGGAAGGGCCTAACTATACTCAGGAGTCACCAGGATAATATCCAAAGGGGACCCAGGAATCATGTGGTACAGGTAATCAAACCAAGGGTCCTAACACTTAATCTATTCTATTATTTTCTGTATGTTTCCCACCCTAATCACCAAACATACAGTTGGTGCCCAGGGTCCAGTAAAGAAAGAATCACTTAAAGGCGGGAGTGATAGCACAGTGTGTTTGCCTTGCATGCGGCCAAACCAGGTTCGATTCCCGGCATCCCATCTGGCTCCCTGAGTCTGCCAGGAATTTTTTTTTTTTTGTTTTGTTTTTGGGCCACACCCAGTGACGCTCAGGGGTTACTCCTGGCTATTCGCTCAGAAGTCGCTCCGGGCAGGCACAGGGGACCATATGGGGAACCGGGGGATCGAACCACAGTCCGTCCTAGGTTAGCGCAGGCACCTTACCTCCAGTGCCACCACCCGGCCCCAGGAATTATTTTTTTAGTGCAGAGCCAGGAATAACACCTGAGCCTCATTGGGTCAAGCTCAAAAACGAAAATAAGAATCACAAGTTAAGGATCAATTAATTCTCTGCTGAGTCAACTCCCAGTGCAGAAAGAAGGAGCATACATTTTAGATACAGATAAAGGCTCTAATGCCAATCTTATCAGACTTTAAATTCAGACAAATTATTACTTCTACTCAATGAGTATACATTTCTCTTAAAGTGGGATAATAATATTGCAGGGCTTGCTAACAAAAATACTAAATAAAAATAACATTATTTGGAGTCGGAGAGATAGCACAGTGCTAGAGCGTTAGCCTTGTAAGCAGTCGATCCAGGACAGATTGTGGTTCAATCCCAGCATCTCATATGGTTCCCTGTGCCTGCCAAGAGTCATTTCTGAGGGCAGAGCCAGGAGTAATCCCTGAGCACTGTGGGTGTGACCCAAAAACAAAACAAAACAAAAAAATCATTTATTTTGTGGAAAATATACTCTATAACTTACAGAGTTCTCATTGAATCTTCATAATGCCATCATGGGTTAAGTTCTAGTACTTGCCCAGGTCCTGTAGTAAAATATGGGCTGGATAACCTGATGCTTATTTCTGACCACTTTTGCCCTTTGATAGAAATCAGAAAAATGAATTATTTCACTTACCCAGCATTCAAAGGAAGCCAAGCAGTCCAGTTTTGACTAATGAGATTTTGCATAGACTAAGGAAATTTTAGGAGACAGCTTTCCTGAGAAAAAGGACAAATACCACTAATGGTCCCCTTCACTTGATCACAGATAAGATACTTCCATCGAGGAGCTGGAGCAGAGGTGCAAGCGTTAGGGCATTTGCCTTGCACAAGCTGACCTAGGACTGACCTTAGTTCAATCACCTGGTGTCCCATATGGTCCCCCAAGCCAGGAGTGATTTCTAAGTGCATTGCCAGAAGTAACCCCTGAGTGTCACTGGATGTGGTCCAAAAACCAAAACCAAAACCAAACATAAAAGAGACACCTCCATCTACAGGTCAAAAGGGTAAGCCATAATGGGGCCATAGAGATAGCATGGAGGTAAAGTGTTTGCCTTGCATGCAGAAGGACGGTGGCTCGAATCCTGGCATCCCATTTGGTTCCCCGAGCCTGCTAGGGGCAATTTCTGAGCGTAGAGTCAGGAGTAGCCCCTGAGCACTGCTGGCTGTGACCCAAAAACCAAAAAAAGGTAAGCCATTAAACTGGTGACCTAATAAATCAAATTAATTTGCCAAAATTCTCCAGACTTCCTATTTCATGTGAGATCATATACTTTCTGTTTAAGCTACCATTACTCAAGTCTTCCAGTAGCACCTTCAAACGTCAATTAGTAATACAAAATAACCAGATAAGAAAGATTCAAAGATAATCTTTCCTACTTGCATGCAGGAAACCCAGGATCGTCTGGAGCAACCTTTGGAGCACAGAGTGAACCTCAGACATTATTAAATTTAGTCCCAAAATCAAAATTTTAAAAGGAAAAACCCGACAAGATTCAGGGGTCAGAGCAATAGTAGAGCAGTTGCCTTGCATGAGAGAAGAAATGAGTTTGATCTCCAACACCCTATCCACTCTCCAGAGCCTGACAGGAGTGATCTGAGTGTAGAACCAGGAGTAAGTAAGCCCTGAGTACCGCTGAGTATGGTCCCAAAATCAATAACATGGGCCGGGCGGTGGCGCTGGAGGTAAGGTGCCTGGCTTGCCTATGCTAACCTAGGACGGACCGCGGTTCAATCCCCCGGTTCCCATATGGTCCCCCAAGCCAGGAGTGACTCCTGAACGCATAGCCAGGAGTAACCCCTGAGCGTCACTGGGTGTGGCCCAAAAACCAAAAAAAAAAAAAAAAAAAATCAATAACATGATATAAAATAAAATAAAACACCCCATGAAATTCAAAGAGAGGAAGAAACAACTTATTACGAATGATTTGTTCTCTGGGCTACTTTCATTAACATTTCAATAGTAAAATAAGGCATTACAGGTGCTTTTTGTTTCACCTTTGGGGAGGAAAAGTGCAGCCTCCTCAGTGTGCAGGACACCATGAGCTACAGCCAGCAGAGCTCAAAAGGCCATACAGTATCATCAATAATCGAACCCTGGGTTCTGTATATGAGAGGCACATGAGCCAGCCCTTTGAGCTCTCTTCTTGGTTCCAAAGTGTAAATATTTAAATATTCAAAATAGGGAAGTCTTAATAAATTTGGGTCTAGCACTGTCTTGGAGAAGTGTTGGCACTCAAATGAGGAAAATAATCAGTCGTATTAATTACTCAGTCTTCTTCCTTAAAGTTTTAGGCACCTCTCAGTGTTGTAACCTTGATCACAACATAGCTGCGCAGCTGCCCAGCAACAGCCCCCTTTTTGGACATTTCTTTAGTTTTGCCTATACTCCTGAACTCAGTTCTTCCTGCTCTGGGTCAAGAGCAACGAGAAGGAAGGTATTGGCTGCTCCCTGCTACCCATTTCAGGGCACTACAAGAATGTCAGACTTTCTGCCATGCAACCAGACGGCAAAGATTTCAAGAAACTCAGCATAAACTTATAATCGTGAAATCCTTTGTGGGGATAGAGAAGGCCTAAGCTTTGCCTGGCAGTCAAAGACCTTTGGAGACAGCCTGAATGTGGATTTGTAGTTTAAACAAGAACAACAACTATTGATTTTTCTGTCTCTTTCTCCTGCTGAGAGCAGTAATAGCGAAAATCTGATTTAGACACTTAAATTCAAGTACCTTCCCCACCAGTGGAGCAATTTTAAAGTAATCACATTTTTGACCTCACCCAACATGAGTCCTTTTAAAGTTAATTTTGGGGGCCAATTATTTAGTTTTCCAAAGATGTACAAAGAAAAAGATAGGATTGTTGACTTTCCTCCTGGAAACTAGCTTCTATTATTACTGTGTTGAGAGCTGCTTGCTTCAATGGACCTCCCAATTTGAAAAAAGGGTCCACCAGTTCTATCATAATGTCATATCTGTCACACCTGACATATCTCTGTTTTGGAAGCTGGGTGGAATCCCAAGCGGATTTTCCCAGAGAATGATGACATTCAAAATGGCAAAGTTCCTAGATAAATTCACTGAACTGGAAGAGGAAAAAAAGTCTATTTATTGAACCTTTACTAACTGGCATATGCAAGCATCAGATTCCTCAAGGGATCTTATGAAAATATAGATTGCTAGAACCAACTCTAGGTTTTCCGATTTAGTTCTGAGACAGGTCCAAGAATTAGAATTTCAAGTAAATTCTGAGGCCTGAAGACTATATTTAGAAGCACTTCTATTAGGTATAATGCAATCACCAGAGAGACTTTGGAAACCACAACTGGCCACCTCTAGATGTTGGAAAAGCCTCTTCAACTCTAAGAGGTTTTTAACATTAGGATATTCATCTTGCTTATAAATCTATTTTAAAAAATTAAAAATAAAACAATCCCTTTCCAGCACATCCCTAAAAGTCAATATTGACTGTTTCCTTTACTTTCTCTAAGAATGAGTTCCAAGTGTTTGAGGACACTGGGTAATGCTTATTGGTTTTCAAAAAAGGGTTTCTCCTAGGAGCTTTATATAAGACAGTCTGGAAGAAAAGACAAGTTTGTAGTGCAGGTTCCCTAGACCTAGACTACCTAACAAGTAGTTGCTCTTAAGAAAATAAAGAAAAATAAAATTTTAATTTGGAGAATCTGCTTTAGATTATCTTCCCTAATGCAGGGATAAATTCTGTCTCCTCTAATATAAATGCATTCAGATTATAAGATTTTTTTTGGTTTTTTTTTTTTGTGTGTGTGTTTTTGTGGTTTTTGGGTCACACCCGGCAGTGCTCAGAGGTTACTCCTGGCTCCATGCTCAGAAATTGCTCCTGGCAAGCACGGGGGACCATATGGGGGACCGGGATTGGAACCGATGACCTTTTGCATGAGAGGCAAATGCCTTACCTCCATGCTATCTCCCGGGCCCCAGATTGTAAGATTTGAAAAATATTGAGTGTGTCTAATAATACAAATAGCAAACTGCTAAAAACTGTCAACAAATGACAACTGTTATTATTTTAAGGGCTCTGGGTGGGGGTGCACACTCAGCAGTACTCAAGGATTATTCCTGGCTCTGCACTCAGGACCAGCAGGCTCAGGGACCATATGGGATGTCGGGGATTGAACCTGGGTTGGTTGCTTGTAAGGCAAGTGTCCTACCAACTGCGCTATCATTCTGCCCTGCAACCATTATTGTTGCTTTCTAATAGATGTTATTACTAACCCATCTATAGGAGAAACAGCTTACTCTCGTGTTTAGGGCATGAGAAGTTTCCTTTCTACCCACACATCTTTATTTTATTTTATTTTTTATTTAAGTTAACATATTAGTTCTTGGTTTTATTTTAACAAAAACTAATTTACCTGTTACAATTTTATAAACAGGTATAACTTGATTTTGTCAATGTGCATTTGTTAGCATCCTCCCACAAAGCTGACTATATTTTCTTACAGCTAAGGATAGAGGGTCACACAACAGACAGTCACCAATATGTGAGTCTGATTACTTACACTTCTTAGAATGATGTTTACAAATGCTGGTCAGGATCTACTATTAGTAATTTTTCAGCCACATTACATATGAAGTACATTCATGGTTAAGGGGATTAGACTCCTACATGAACTTAAGTGATTAAGCTCACAGGGAACCTCATAATATTGTTCTTATGAAAACAAATAAACCCCAAGATCCAAAAGTGAACAAAAAAAGTCTTGGGAATTTAAATCCATTTTATTATTTTTTTACATCTTTATTTTATTTTGTGGTGAAGGATCCAACCTAGGTCCTTCACATGCAAGGCTAATGCTCTACCACTAAGTGTTTTGGACCTTAGACCCACATGTCAGTTCCTATCAAGTAACCTCGTGATTCCTTGGAAAATAGAACTACAGAAAGTAAACCAATTCTGCCTTCCAATGCTAAGGAATTCTCTTCAAAATACAGGAAAAAGAAAATTCTGATGATAGTAAATTTATTGATCTCATCAGCTTCTGGCCTTTTTGGGGCTCACCCTGCCCAAGTCCGTTAACCATCAGGATAAGAACAGTCATCAACCCAGCTCTGCTTTTGACTCTAGCTTTGCCTGATTTCAAAAGTTATTTCAAATAAAATATTCTCCTTTTAACTCTCACAAACAAAACATAGGGTGAACGATATTATTGTTACTACATAAAGAAGGAAACTCAGACCCTTAAAAATAAAGTAAAATGTTCAGATAGGCTTGCTAAGGCTAGTGTAGGCATTAGAACTTGTCAGGCTGAAGTTTACTCCACACCATATACAGAAACAGGAATGATAAAACGTGGCACACACCTATAATGAAATATTTTATCAGAAAAAGGAATGAAGGGGCCAAAACGGTGGCGTGGATTAGTAAGGTGTCTGCCTTGCAGGTGGTAGCTTAGGATGGACAACAGTTCATTCCCCCGGCATTCTATATGGTCCCCCAAGCCAGGAGCAATTTCTGAGCACATAGCCAGGAGTAAACTCCTGGTATCACCGGGTATGGGCCAAAAAACAAAAAACAGGAAAAAGGAATGAAATTGATATGTGCTGCAACTTTATGCCAGTGAACTGGTAAAAACAGAACTATTTTATGGGCCACTAAGGCTGAAATTTTAAAAAGATTATTTAGGGAGGCCGGAGCGGTGGTGCTAGTAGTAAGGTGTCTGCCTTGTAAGCACTAACCTAGGACGGGTGGTGGTTCAACCCCCCTGCACACTCCCCCACCTGGCATCCCATATGGTTACCCAAGCCAGGAGTAACCCCTGAGAGTCACCGGGTGTGGGCCAAAAAATAAGGAGCAATCATTGTTTTAAGTTTAGAATCATTGGGGAGGCCTTCTCAAGGTCCTTGGAGGAGGTTCTAGCTCCAGGCTAAAATTGTTGCCAGCCAGCCTGCCTGCCTTCCTGCCTGCCTACCAGAAACAACCCTTTGCTGGCACCATGTGTCATCTTCAAGAGAACATGGCTATGGTTTCCTCTACTTCAGAGACCTCCACGAGCATCTGCCTCCTGGCTTCAGCAGTCTCTCAGCTGACCCAGGACCTAAGGTGGTTGGTTCGAATCCCAGCGTCCCATATGGTCCCCCATGCCTGCCAGGAGCTATTTCTGAGCAGATAGCCAGGAGTAACCCCTGAGCGCCGCTGGGTGTGTCCCAAAAGTCAAAAGAAAAGAAAAAAAATTTTTGACTCTTCTCTCTTCACTTTTGCTAAATTTTATATATATATATATTGGAGGGTTCACACCTGGCAGTGCTCAGGGGTTACTCCTGGCTCCATGCTCAGAAATTGCTCCTGGCAGACACGGGGGACCATATGGGGCACTGGGATTCGAACCGATGACCTTTTGCATCAAAGGCAAACATCTTACCTCCATGCTATCTCCTGGGCCCCTAAATTATATATTTTTAAGAGTGATCTATTTCATGTAGATTTTAAAGTGTATTAGTATATAACTATTCCATTAAACTTTTCATTTATAAATCTGTAAAAAATATATATATATATATATACATTTGGGGGGCTGGATAGTATAGTGGGTAGAGTGCTTGCCATACAGTGGCAAGTTTGATCCCTGGCACTCCCCCAAAGTCCCCTGAGCTCCACCAGGAGTAATTTTTGAGTGCCAAGCTAGGAGTAGTCACTGAGTGTGACCCAAAAACAAAAAACAATAAACAAACAAAAATGGGGCCCGGGAGATAGCATGGAGGTAAGGCATTTGCCTTTCATGCAAAAGGTCATCGGTTCGAATCCTTGTGCCCCATATGGTCCCCCGTGCCTGCCAGGAGCAATTTCTGAGCATGGAGCCAGGAGTAACCCCTGAGCGCTGCCGGGTGTGACCCAAAAACCAAAAAAAAAAAAAAAACAAAAACCAAACAAACACAAAAATATGCATTTGTGCTCTTGTTTTCCTTCGTTTTGTTTTTTTTTTTGGGCCACACCTGGTAGAGCTCAGATGATTACTCCTGGCTCTGCAATAGGAATCACTCTTGGCTGTCTTGGGGGAGTTGCTATATGAAATGCCAGGAATCAAACCCAGTCACCAGTGCAATGCAAATTACCCTACCAGATTTACTATCATTCTGACCCCACATTTATGCATTTTTAAAAATTAATTTACATTGTTTTATAATTTTGAAGAATTTCAAGAGTTTAGCTTTATCTATCTGTGTGTACTTGATAACACCTCCACAATCAAAAAAGGTCTTTCTCATTTAATAAATTAAAAAAATCAGTAATGGCCAAAGATATCAGAATTGAAAAATTTGTTGGGGCCGGAGAGATAACATGGAGGTAAGGCATTTGCCTTTTACGAAGGACAGTGGTTCAAATCCCGGCATCCCATATGGTCCCCTGTGCCTGCCAGGGGCGATTTCTGAGCATAGAGCCAGGAGCACTGTTGGGTGTGACCCCCCCCACAAAAAAAAAAAAAGAAAAGAAAAGAAAAGAAAAATTTGTCAAAAGAATTGAAGTTATTTGGGTATTTAGGGGAGGGATTAAGGAAAGGGGTAGGTGGATAGATGGGAGTGGTTGGTTCTTGGGATTTGTTTGAAGAAACATTATAAGGGGGGCCGGAGAGATAGCACTATGGTAGGGCATTTGCCTTGCAAGCAGCTGATCCAGGACAGACGGTGGTTCAAATCCCGGCATCCCATATAGTCCCCCGTGCCTGCCAGGAGCAATTTCTGAGCACAGAGTCAGGAGTAACCCCAGAGTTCTGCTGGGTGTGACCCAAAAACAAACAAAAAAACATTATAAGGAAGCAAAATACAAAAGTTCCAATTTTGGGAGTGAGGGGTTGAGTCACACCCAGCAGTGCTCAGGGCTTAGTCTTGGCTCTACACTCAGAAATCGCTCCTGCCAGGCTAGGGGGACCACATGGAATGCCAGGATTCGAACTACCGTTCTTCTGCATGCAAGGCAAACACTCTACCTCCATGCTATTTCTCTGACCCCGGAAGTTCCAAAATATTTTAAGTTTAAAATTTTCTGCTACGGGGCCCAGGAGATAGCATGGAGGTAAGGCATTTGCCTTTCATGCAAAGGTCATCGGTTCGAATCCTGGTGCCCCATATGGTCCCTCGTGCCTGCCAGGAGCAATTTCTGAGCATGGAGCCAGGAGTAACCCCCGAGCACTGCCAGGTGTGACCCAAAAAAACAAAAAAAATTTTTTTTCTGCTACATAATCCTAACAAAGGTGAAAGGATTTGGGTTGTAACTGAGAAAAGTTTTATTTCCAGTCTTACTGATACATTTTTTTTGTTTGTTTTTGGGGGGCCACACCCAGTGACGCTCAGGAGTTACTCCTGGCTATATGATCAGAAATCGCTCCTGGCTTTGGGGGACCATATGGGACACCAGGGATTGAACCAAGGTTTGTCCTAGGTCAGTCGCGTGCAAGGCAAATGCCCTATTGCTGTGCTATAGCTCTGGCACCTTACTGATACATTTTTGTCTTGTTTTGTTTTTAATGTTTGTTTCTAGGCAACACTGGTTGAGCTCAGGACTTATTCCTAGGTTCTGTGCTTGGGGAATCATTCCTCTGGCAGGGCTCTGGGGACCAGCCATATGTGGTGTGGGGAACTGAAACCAAGTCAGCTGAATTCAAGGCAAGCACCTTACCTACTATACTTTCTCTCTGGCCTGAGATTTCATATTGCATCTGCAAACTTGCTAACATAATCATCAGAATTCCATATCTGATAAACTGCTGTGTCAAAACAATGCTGCTTCTTAAGCAAAAAAACCATTCAAGGGGCAGGAAGAGAGGAGAACTAATTTTTTTTAAAAAGGTGAAGCTTTCAAGCAGAATTAAACAGATCTAGTCTTCCAAACTCAAAGATTGTGTCATTTTTTGTACACTGAATATGTTCACTGAAGGCAGAAATCAGGAAATCATTAAGAATCAGCACAGGAGTAGCGAGAGCTTATAAATTATAGTAAGTAAGTAGAGAATAGGGATAGGACAGGAACAGAGGGCAGTCAAGGAAGGATAAAGGCCAGCATTAACATTTTCTGTAAAACTCTTCACTATCTCCTCACTTAAAAGTAATAGGCAAGTTTTCAGGATTCATCTGTTATCATATTTCAGAATTTTCTTCTACTTAAGATTTGAAAAATTCATCACAAGTGAACAGTCTGGCCCTGTTACATTTATTAGACCCAGATGTCTAGTGAAGGACTTTCTAATCTTTTTTTCAGTTTTATTATTAGAGATGATATACTCAGGCTTAGAAAGTTACATGATGGAGTGGAACAAATAGCGGGTACATTATTTCCTTTGCATGCAGATAACCTGGGTTCAATTCCAGCATCAAAAATAACAAAAAGAAAGTACCTGATATTATATATACTTGTAAGGGGCAGAACCAGTTCTATAAGTCAGTACCTCTTAAGCTTTGTCTACTTGTAAATCCATCCCCTCTCTTTATTTCCAGATAAATGCAACACAAACAAGTGCTGATAGAAACACATATGAATCATTACACAATTGATTTTGAGATAATTTTTGGTTACTGTATATTCAGAAATCTTTTGTTGTTAAATGTTTCATAAATCCCACATTCAGTCATGACCCATAGTTTAAGAAGTTTGAATCTGGGGCCCGGGAGATAGCATGGAGGTAAGGCGTTTGCCTTTCATGCAAAAGGTCATCGGTTCAAATCCCGGTGCCCCATATGATCCCCCGTGCCTGCCAGGAGCAATTTCTGAGCATGGAGCCAGGAGTAACCCCTAAGCACTGCGGGTGTGACCCAAAAACCAAAAAAAAAAAAGAAAGAAAGAAATGTAGAAGCAACAACACAGCGGTAAGGCGTTTGCCTTGCATGCAGTCAACACAGGACAGACCCCAGTTGGAATCCTGACATCCCACATGGTCCCCTGAGCCTATCAGGAGTGATTTCTGAGAGCAGAGTAACCCATGAGCACCGCTGGGTGTGACCCCAAAACAAAAACAAAAATAAAACAAAACAAAACAAATGTAGATTCCAAAATCAAATGCACGGGTCCTTTGTAGTGTCCTCAGCCACCTTTTCTCAAAAATGGGAACCATTATCTCATCACTCACCAGTGTAGGCCATGTTCTTAGGGTTGCCATAAGGAGCCCCAGGCTGCACGGGGCTGTAAACAGGATTCATTGTGGAAGACTGAGGATCCTACAGAGAAAAGAGAAAACAGAACTGATTAGTGCTTATTTATTCACCCAGTTTACTCTCTTCAGTCTTCAATTTATATTCACAGAGAAGCAATAAGGCATAGTTTTAAAAAAATACACATAAAAAAGGTCATTTGAGAGGCCTGAATGATGATAGTTCAGTGGGTGGCCATTTGTCTTGCACGCAACCAACCCAGGTTCTAGTTCCATATGCTCCACCCAGAACCACCAGGAGTAATTCCGAGTGTAGAGGCAGAATAATTCCTAAAAACTCTTGAGTGTGGCCCCAAAACAAAACAAAAAGTCTTATTTAATTGTACTAGTCCTATATACTTGCCATCTTACAGATCAAGATGCTGAGAAACAGTGAGGTAATAACTTGTTTAATATCACCCAGGTCTAACTCTCATCACCAACTATCAGAGAAAGCTGTCACTAGAATATTGTATGACATTAGCTAAATTACTTCTGACCTATGGAAAATGAGTTAATTTAGAATCTCTGAGGTTCTAATTCTAATGATACTTGTGGAAGAACTGGCAAAGAATGAATCTACTGGGGAGCACAGGTACTTGATGATGAGCATACAGAACATCGAAAGAAATAATATCACTTAATTCTTGCTCATGCAGAGGACAAGATACCAATGTGCATTTATTGCTACTGATGATTTTAACGCAGACAAGGAAACAAGATCTTTTTCAAAGTGTATTCAAGGGAAAGAAATAAACTTGGAAATTTGTGCGCAGTAAGTACCACCTGAACAAGTGCTTTGTTAATTATCTTAATGAAGCACATTCTCCATTCTGATTAATGCAATAGCTCTCATTAAGCTCTATTAGCCAGCCAATTTGTCCCACCTTGTTATGGGAACCATTTCTGACACATAGGCCAATTCATGTTTGAAAACGTGTTTCCAAATATATTATTTACACTTCATAAAAAAATCTAACAATTTCTTCCTAACTAGGTTCGCATGATAGAAGAGCAATTTTTTAGGTCATTAACTTCTCCTGCAGCACCTCAGGATAGGAAATACGTCAAATGTTTAAGACAGGCAATCAACAGCTGGCTTAACGACAACTGTTTTGCAATTTGTCTGTACATGGTTCTGGGATGAAGGTGAAGAAAGGGTTCCAAAGGAAAGAAAACTGAGACAGTAAAATAGGCAATTGAACAGGGTCCCTCCTGGGTCGGATACATGCAAGGCAAATGCTATCTCTCCAGCTCCTGGGCTTTACTTCTTTAATAAGACAAACTTGAAACTATTCATTGTCCAAGTTCTGCCAAGCTATCACTCCAGATCTAAGGAAGTATTTAGCTCCTGGGTACTACACATCAGAATGAACTACATGCCTTGTGCAAGCAAATAATTCTGTAATAGCTTCCTATTTTATTCAGAATAAAATCCAAGTTCTTTATAAAAGTCTATTAAGAGGCTTGGAGAAATATTGCAGGGGTTAAAGCTCTTACTTTGCATATAGTTGTCACTGGCTCAATCCACAGCAGTGCATTATGGTCCCCCAAGTATAGTCAGAAGTGATCCCTGAGCACTACAGGGTACAATTCCAAAACAAAACAGTCTATTAAAGGTTTAAGTTATTTCTCTTTCCACTCCAGCCTTCTAGTTACAACTCTTCCTACTATCACCTTTTCTTTCTACTCCAGTGGCAAGGAGGTACAGAACAAACCAGGCATACTTATGTCTCAGAGACGTTGCACTTGCTTCTCCCCTGACCCCAGAATACCCTTCTTCAAAATATACATATAGCACATTTCTCCACTTCACAGAGATCTCTGTTTAAATGTCAGCCACCCTATTATAAATGCCTTCTATGAGTAAACCTGTCTTTAAAAAAAGAAATCTTCCTATGCTGTTATACTGTTTGACCTGCTTTATTTTTCTTACTGATCATTACTGTCTCTCCCTTTTTTTTTTTGGAGGGGGGGGCACACCTGGCAGTGCTCTGGGTTTAAAGTTAACTCCTGATGGGGTTTGGGGGACCATATGGGATACCAAGGGTCAAACCTGGGTCAGCTACATGTAAGGCAAAGTGGCTTATCAGCTGTATGGCTCTTTCCAACCCTTTCCCGCTTCTTTGTTTATTCTCTTCCCCATTAGAATAAGCTCTATAAGAATAAGAATTCTGGGGCCGCACAAATAGCACAGTGGTAGGGTGTTTGCCTTGCATGCAGCCAACCCATGAGGGATCCGGTTTGATTCCTGGCATCCCATATAGTCCCCCTGCCTGCCAGGAGTGATTTCTGAGAGCAGAGTCAGAAGTAACTCCTTAGTGCCACTGGGTGTGGCCCAAAAACCAATCAATAAATAAAGTTTTTTTTTTTTAAAGAATAAGGACTGGGGCCAGTGAGGTGGCGCTAGAGGTAAGGTGTCTGCCTTGCAAGTGCTAGCCAAGGAAGGACCGTGGTTCAATCCCCGGTGTCCCATATAGTCCCCCAAGCCAGGGGCGATTTCTGAGCGCTTAGCCAGGAGTAACCCCTGAGCATCAAATGGGTGTGGCCCCCCATAAAAGAATAAGGATTCTGTTAATTTAAATTTCCAGAATATGATTTAACACATAATAGGAGCTAAATATAAAGCAACTGAATGACTAATGTACTATCCTTCATATTTTCCCAAAAGATAACTGAAAAAAGTTTCAAGGTGCTTTACAGGTTCTTGGTATGTTCCATTTAATTTACTTCACTTAACTATTTTAAATGTTTAGAGGTATCTCCAATGGAAGTTTCTCTTAGGCAAAACAAGTAACCATGAGCCAGGCAATAATGTTATTGTGTAAAGAGAAAAAGAAAGAGGCATTAAAGACTTTCCTCCAGAAGGAGCTGCCTTTTATTCTCAGACCATTCTGAGACCCTCAAAAGTTACTTGGGGACTAGAGAGATAATTAATAATAATACAAGAGTAAAGGCATTTTCTTAGCAGCTGGCTGATCCTAGTTCAACTATCTTAAATGGTCCATCAGCAATGCAGAGCCTGGAGTATCCCCTGAGCACTGCTGGGCCTGGCTCCAAAATAAAAACACAACAACAAAAACAAATCATTATTTCTTTCAAACTAACAACAAAATTTAGGAGCATAAAATAAAAAGAAAAAACCAAGGGATTAGTATGCATATTATTTTAGTATTGGAATGTTTTAAAAGAAGTTTACTATTTATAAAGTGTTTATAGTTTTCAATTAGGATAAAAATATTTTTTGAGTACAGGTCAGGGATCAAACTTAGACCCTCACACACATGAAATGTGTTCTACCCACTGAACCAGATCCCCAGCCAACAGTAACAATTTTAATTATTGCTCTCGGTCTTTTTTTTGGGGGGGGAGGGGTTGGTTTTTGGGTCACACCCGGCAGCACTCAGAGGTTACTCCTGGCTCTTCACTCAAAAATCGCTCCTGGCAGGCTTGGCAAACCATATGGGATGCCGGGATTCGAACCGCAGACCTTCTGCATGCCAGGCAAATGCCTTACCTCCATGCTATCTCTCTGGTCCCTCTCTTACTCTTTTTATTTTTATTTTTTTATTTTTATTTATTTATTTATTTGGTTTTGGGGGCATGCTCGGAAGCTCTCAGGGGTTACTCCAGGCTCTGTGCTCAGAAATTGCCCCTGGCAGACACAGGAGACCATATGAGATGCCGGGATTCGACCCACCATCCTTCTATATGAAAGGCCTTACCTCCATGCTATATCTCAGACCCCTCTCTTGGTCTTTTTAAATAAATGATACAAGGATACAGGATTACCCATTTCATTTGACAGATAAACAAATCAAATTTCAAAACCTGAATTCATAGTGTCATAAATATTATAAAGAAAAAATAAAGTGTTTGTTTATAGGAGATTATGGTCTAACTCAGAAGTTTCCAAACTGATTTGGCCCCTTTGTAGAAACAAGAAAAGCAAACCACTCTGTGGCCCCCTGGAAATTGACTTTCTTCAAGTAAACAGAAGGTGTACCCTGAAGTTATTACTTCCTCCCTGTATTGCACAGGGGCAATACACCTCACTGTGGGAGACCCTTGTCTCATTGAAAATTTATAGCTAAAAAGCAAACAACAACAACAACAACAAAAACTAAAGCAAAATACAAATAGAAATGCCAAAAATAATATATTGAGGTAGAACTTAAAAAATACTTAAATTCATTTGAGTAAATACTCTGCCTAAATGCAATAATAGGGGCCAGAGAGATAGCACAGCAGTAAGGCATTTGCCTTAGACCCAGAAGGACGGTGGTTCGAATCCCAGCATCCCATATGGTCCCCTGAGCCTGCCAGGAACGATTTCTGACTATAGAGTCAGGATGTGACTCAAACACCCCCCCTCCCAAAAGGCAAAAAAACGCATACACGGGGCCGGAGTGGTGGGGACCGTGCTAGCCTGACCTAGTGTCCCATATGGTCCCCTCAAGCCAGGAGTAATTTCTGAGTGTAGAGCCAGGAATAACCCCTGAGTGTCAGGGTGAGCCCCCTCTAAACCACACCCACATATTTTATAATCAACATGAGATATTTAGAAGCAAATCTATAACACCAGACAATAAATACTTGGTAACCTAGAACTTGGAATAGGAATGTGGATTAACTACAGACAGAAACAAGAGATTTCTTAGGGTAATATAAAAATAAGAGTGGATATTGATGATAGTTATGCCACTGTGTAAGTTTGCTACAAAGCACTGAATTGTGTATTTTAAACAGATTAGTTTTTATCATGTCTAAATTATACCACAGGGTCAGAGCGAGAATACAGCAAGTAGGGCATTTTCCTTGTACTCAGCCAACCTGAGTTCGAGTCCCAGAATATACCATGTCAATCTCAGGTCCCCTGAGCCTGCCAGGTGTAATTTATGAGTGAAGAGCCAGGAGCAATCTCAAAGTGCTGCCGGTGGTGACCCCACCAAAAAACTTACACCTCAATGAAAGCTTCTAAAAATACTCAGTGGTGATTAAAAAAGTAGTCATTGAGGGCCAGAGCAGTTTGATCCCCTCAGCGTCCCATATGGTCCCCCAAGCCAGGAGCGATTTCTGAGCGCATAGCCAGGAGTAACCGGGTATGACCCAAAAACCAAAAAACAAACAAACAAAAAAAGGAGTCATGGAGTTTATTAAAGCTAAAATTAATGAAGTTGTTGCACACTAATTTAATTACTTTTTGTTTTGGGGTCAAACTTGTTCATGTTCAGGGATCATTTCCAGCAGTACTTGGAATCATGTAGCATGGAAACTGAACCTAGGTTACCACATGCAAAGCAAATAGTCCCTTGAACCATTTCCGGACTCTCAACACCCACATTTTATACACAAACACACACACACACACACACACACACACACACACATA
>PVKC010025055.1:0-16638 GCA_004027635.1 Crocidura indochinensis | reverse complement strand
CTTCCTTCCTTCCTTCCTTCCTTCCTTCCTTCCTTCCTTCCTTCCTTCCTTCCTTCCTTCCATAGGCACAGGAAAAGCTGGGTAAATTAGAAAGAAAATTCCTTGGCCTAATAGATACAGGATGTCTCTACCCTTGAAGCACACTGTCATAAGACCGACTACAGGCTCTGGACATGTTAGTTACTGAACCTCAAGATCTTTCTTTTATGGTGCCAGGAAAGGTTCTGCTCAGTCTTGATTGTCAGAGTCAGTCTTTTGTAATTAGACATCTTGGTTTTTGCACAGATCCTAGGATTAGGCCTAGGACAAAGTCTTTTTTTATGGTCCCAGGAAAAGTTATACTCAATGGCAGTTGTTGTAGTCAGTTTTCTGTAATTAGAAATCTTGGTTTTTGCAAAGATCTTTTGATTTCATCTCATCGTAGTTGGTTAGCTAGGGAAACTTACTTTTAGTTAAGTTGTAGCTGCTTCCTCATCTTTAGGGTGTCATATAAACTTGACCTAGCTCAAGTTGGTGCCAGAGCAGTATTATGGCGACCACAGGTGGAGTTTAATTCTTGTTGTTGGTGCAGGAAACTGCCAGTTCTAGGTTGGAATCTTGGGTTCAGGGTTGGACTTTTTTTTTTAAATATGGAATGCTTCACAAATTTGTGTGTCATCCTTGCGCAGAGACCATGCTAATCTCCTCTGTATCATTACAATTTTAGTATATGTGCTGCCAAAGCAAGAACAGGGTTGGACTTTTGATGTCAGATCAATTGAGGTCAAAGTCAAATTTCCATGACAATGTTCAAGGTAGAAGGTGGCCCTGCATTATAAAATTTATGGGTTCTTATCCCCATTAGATAAGAACTTTTTTCTATACATAACATTTCCCCATTTTAATGTGCCTATGCTAAAAGGAATGATGTCATATTATATTATAAGTGCATCTGTGGGTAAAAATAACATATTAAACAAACTCTGTGCCTTGATTTTAACCTGAGGTCTTATCCTAAGTAAGACTTTTCTACTAGAGTTTCCTACTAAGTAGAACCATAAGAAGAAAAAGAAAGAAAGGAACCGAGGTTCGATCCCCTGGTTCCCCATATGGTCCCCCATGCCTGCCAGGAGCGACTTCTGAGCGAATAGCCAGGAGTAACCCCTGAGCGTCACCGGGTGTGGCCCCCCCAAAAAAAAGAAAGAAAGAAGATAAAAGAAGAGGAAAGAAAACAAAACAAGGGGGAGATGTAGAGGGTACCACTACATATGGAAATAATCACTAAGAGTTATAACTATTAAGGAAATGTGTCTACAGAAGCATACAAAAATTTAGATATCTCAATTAAGTATTTTTGAGAAAGTCTGAGGGATAGGGTAAGATCCAGGGCACACTGTGGTCTTCTGGAGTCTGAAAAATGGTTTGCAGCAAGTAGGGATCAGGCAGGGTTCTCAAGCTTAGGGTACCTCTGAGCTGGATCCAGTAGCAAGCTACAATTCACATTGAGGGAGAAAAAAGGGCTCCATAGAATGAGTCAGTAGGAGCAGTGAGTGCCATTTAGACCATTGTGTTTCTTTGTGGAGTTATTCTAAATACCACATAAAAGTGATATTATTCTGTATTTATTCTTCTTCCTCTGACTTACTTCATTTAACATAATACTTACTAGTTCCATCCACTTTGCTGCAAATTGTATGATTGCATCATTTCTTATTATGTAGTATTCAATTGTGTATATGTATCACATCTTCATGATCCACTCATCTGTTGTTGGACATCTAGGTTTATTCCAAGTCTTAGCTATTGTACTGAGTGCTGCAGTGAATAGTGGTGTACATACATACTTGAATCTTTTTCTGTCTTGGGGACAGATACCCAAAAGAGGGATATCTATGTCATGTGGTAGCTTAATTTTGAGTTTACTGAGAACCTTCTTGCTATTTTTCATAGAGGTTGAACCAGGCAGCATTCCCAACAGTAGTGGATGAGAGTTTTTTTCTTACCACATTCTCACCAACAGACATTGTTCCCAGTATTTTTGATCTGCACTATCCTCACTGGTTTAAGATGGTACCTCATTGTTGTCTTGATTTGAATCTTTCTAATGATAAGTGATGAGGAACATGTTTTCATGTATCTATTGGCCATCTATTCCTCAGAGAAGTGTTTGTTCATTTTTATTATCCCTATATTTTGATTTTTTAAGGTTTTTTGGAACTAACTTTTGTGAGTACTTTGTATATTTTAAATATCAAGCCTTTATCTGATATGTTAAGTGCAAATACTTTTTCCCACCCGTTAGCTATCTTTTAGTTTTAGCCAGTGTTTCTTTTGCGAAACATGCATTTTTAATTGGTTTTAGGGCCATACCTGGTAGTGCTAGGGACACTGCAGTGTCTTACCTGCTATACTATCTCTCTGACCCTATCAAGCAAACATCTTTGCCCTGCTTCAGTGCCACTTGAAGTTTTTGAACCGTACAGTAGTGAAAGAGCAGGTCAAGTTTTCATTATTTAACTTTTTAACAAAGACTTTTAAATAATACAAAATGAGGGGGAAATTTGTCTATTTTTCTCTGGTGTTAACTGTATGCCCATCACATAACATGTTAATTTGGTACAATTTCTTTAGCAACTTGACTTGCTTAGTTGCTGTTTAATATTAGAATAAATTTCAGAAGTACTGGAAGACACCATAAAAAATTATCGCAAATCTCAGGGCACAAGGAACAGCGGAACTAATGCCTGAATCTGAGAACTGTAAAATTGTCAAAAAAAATTGTCAGAAAAAACACTTTGTTATGCAAGTCAGGAGTTTTCTTCTAAACTGTTCATTCCCTGTAAAAACTGAGGTGAAGAGTTTTGTGGTCTGAACTCCTTTCTTTTCCGGGCAGCTATGTGGATCCTGGTGAAGTTTCTGCAGTAAAAACTGTAATATGGCTTGTGTTTTCAGACTTATTATGGAGGAAAAATCTACCATATTTTCTATTGTGTGGACATAGGGATACAGTTTTGCAGAGTAGTGTGCAGTTTTAAGGTGAGGCTTGTGGTGTATAGATTTGTACCATGTTTTCAGATGGAGAATATATAGGGGTTAGGAAGTGTTCTGGTAATGGTTTTCAAATGCCAAGTACACAGTTTGGCTTGGCTTTTTCCTTCCATCATTCTTGGCTGGCTACATTTACACCTCTGTGGGCAGGTACATAAGTATTTAATGTTAAAAGGTTAGCATAAAAAAATCTTGGACAATGATAAAGGAAAGATATACAATCTCCAGGCCAAGATGCAGAGAATTTTTATGTAGAGAGAAAATAAAATCAGTTTTCTGTTCAGTTTCTTCTGCTATACTATTCTGCTAGATAAACACACTTTCCAATCCCAAATACTTAGGGGGTTTATTGTAATTCAGGTCTTCATAAATTAAGTGTATGAGTCAGACATCAGATAACTTGGTGTAATGTAAATCCTAGATAATAGCAAGAACTAAATGGCTAAAACATTAACTGTAATAAGCACTTCCTGGTGTGCAACTTTGTTTTTATGCTGCAAAAATATTTAATTAAAAAGTGAAATTTTTATAGTGTACCGGTGTTTTATTTATCAAACACCAATTTTCAAGACATAAATGAAATTTTACAAAACATAGTTGTTACCAGATTTTTCAGGGTCCAATACTTAAGTAGATACCATTTACTTAATTTATAGAGACTTTCATTTAAAGATAATCATCTAATTTGTTGTGTTAAGTAGCTTTTATTTCATCTAAAGGAGCTCCTTTTAATTATATTAATGCCTTTTGGTATTGAATGTAAGTGATTTAGATGAAACAATAAAGAATGATGTAATAGAATGGGCTATTTCTGAGGGTGTGTAAGTCACTCTTGCTGATATAATGAACTGAAAAAAAAACACATGATTGAGGGAGCAAATTGTGTGATGCATCTCCCTGATGATTAGTGATGTGGAGCAATTTTTCATGTGCCTTTTGGCCATTTGTATTTCTTCTTTGAGGGAGAGTTTGTTCATTTCTTCTCTCCATTTTTTAAAGGGGTTAGATTTTTTTTTTCTTGTCAAGTTCTATCAGTACCAAATTCTCAGACAATTCTGGAGACTAGAGCTAGGAGACCAACTATAGATTTGGGATCATTTTTCTACTTTACATAGCAACCTTCCATTCATGATCATCTATCTATCTATCTATCTATCTATCTATCTATCTATCTATCTATCTATCTATCTATCTATCTACTATCTATAATTTTCTAAAACTAAAATATGTGGCTGTATTAGAAATAAAATAAGGCGAAAGATTTATATGATCTGAAGAGAAACCAGAGTTACAGCTCTTTTAGAATTTGTCCAGCAGGCCTTCTGGTCTTCACCGGAAGGCCCAAAGGAAAAAAAAAAGAAATAAAATAAGTAGTTAAGATGAGGTCATTGTCAATTCAGTTATTTCAAGACATAGAGAAAATATGTTGATGGAAAGATAAAAGCAGAAATTGAAGTTAAGTTTCCATACCACAAGGAAAACATCAGAAGATAAAAAGGTCAGAGTTATTCCTTACATTCTTCCCTAGAGCAAGACTCTCTTTACCAACAGTGATATGAGAATAAGGTCTCTAGAACTTTGAAATTATTTATTTTGCTTTGATCTTTCTGATTATATCATCATTTTAAAATTAATGTGTAATTTAACAATAATTTGCCTCTTACATGTATTGTTTAGGATATGATATATATTTTATGACAAGATATCATAGCATATAAAATATTTAAAAAGTCATATAAAATACTGAATAGTCAGAAATTTCTGAAACAGAAATGAAGATGGATTTTCTCAATGCAACCTCTGCTCATGATATTCATGGGGAACAGGGTTTAACTTTGCATCTAGAATGTGCCTGTGAGGCAAGCAATATTACATTGGCTGTTGTCTCAAAGGTCAGCATTCCTGACTATTGCAGGCACATGTATATGCCTCTGGCTTTTTCCTACTCCTACCTTTCCATCACAACCCTCTGTCAAAGTCAGATCCTACATGAACCAGTTTGAACCAGTGAGTTTTTCCAGTGACATCAGACAAGAAGGCGGAATGCTTCTGGGAGGTCCTTCCATATTAGATTAGTAGTACATGGGTGAGCCCAGCTCATACATTATTCAGAGGGGAAAATGACTGAACTTTGAAGGAATCAACAGCTATTTCAGAGGAGAGTGACCTATTGTTCTTCTTCTTAGAACACATAAAGCAAATGGAAAATTTTAGAGCATAGCTAATGGGGTACACACAGACAGTTCAACAAACTTAACAATGCACATCTTTTCTGAGCTTTGTCCTATTCAGGGTGCCCTACTTATCAGATTAAAGATGCTCATACTTTTTCTATTTCTTTTGGGTTGCAACCCAGTGATACTCAAGTCAAGAGTTTCTGGAAGATAGACAGTGCCAGCCACAGAGCAGATGTTTGTTCTTGATAGCACCACAAAACCTATAGGAATGCTACCAAGAAAATTATGTTGACCTTTTGCCATTGCCTGAAGGTCTATCCTTGAAGTATGGAAAATTGTATTGAGAAAAAAAATGAGAAGTAGGTGCAAAATTAACATTTCCCCCAAAATTTGACACCATGTGCTCCTTTGGACCCTCAAAAAATTTTTTTTTGAAATGGTAAAAAACTTACAACAAGAATCAACTGACTTCTAGAAGACTGTCAGTCTAGAGCATTGGCAAGAATTCTGAATTAATTCTTGGTAAAGGCTCAATTGGTCAGTAACTAAATTTATACATACTGGGAAAGACATAGATCAAACCATGGAAAATAAAATTAGCTTCTATTTATTTGTGTTCTATGAAAACAGTGTGAAATTTAAGAAACACTTAAAATAATATTTTGTTAATGTTTTTCTTGGCTAAACTTTTTCAGTCTGTGAGGCAAAGGCAGGCATGTTGTAGCCTTAGTTGAGGGGTTGGGCAGTTGCTTCAGGAAACTCTTCAAAGAATATTACATGGGGTGGGAAAATCTGGGAAGTTATCTGTGGCATTGGTGTGTGTGGTATGGGGAGCAGCCACTCTGGTGTTGGGTTTGGTGTTGAAATAATGTGTGGATAAACTATAATTTGTAAATTACAGTCCATCAATAAAAATGAATGAAGCGGTGTCCCTTCATTGAATTCTGTACAAACAGTAACTGTAGTCCTATGCAGAGAAGTCACATTTGGGGGTGGGATGTGTAGATTATGGGATTTGTCTGTCTCTATGTCAATTAACTCTCACATGGTTTCTCATTGGATATTATTTTATGAATGCCTTGTATATTATTTTATGATTGGTAGTGAAACTGGATGATCCCACCTTCTAGGTGTGATGTTTTTCCATAGGTAAAAGGCTAGGAAGGAAGAGGTGAACCATCTTCAGTTCTGGAGATTCCTCGTGTGGCTGATTACAGGTGGTCTGCAGACTGGAGTTAGGGTACTGTGAAATTGTTAAAGTCTTTTCTTTCTTTAAATGTGTGTTTGATTATTTTGCATAGCACCTTCTGGTTAAAACCCGTCTCACTAGTGGTGGGGGTTGGAACTGGAGGGTTTAGATTTTAGAGATTTTAAAGCAGATTTTAAGTCTGGTTTATGCCACTTTCTGGTTCATTTTTTCACCAGGTGCAAATTCCTACTGCCTTTCTCAACTTCCCAATCTGCTTGGACTTTACATTCTCCTCACCTAGAAGCCTTGATAGTTATTGGTAATGGCTCTGCTTGCTGCTAAAACAACACTTTGTTCAAATTCCAAGTAGTGAGCAATGACATCATGCATACACTTAGTTGCAAACAAATCTATCTCTGTCATTAGGTTGAAATTTTCTAAAGTACAGAAATGGAAATGTGCAGATACCGGAACTCTATGAGCTCAGCACTGGTGTTGCACTGGCTAGTGGAAGGGAAGAGTTTCAAAGATGAGATAGTGAGCGCCCCTTGCTCTCCACCCTAAAAGACTCATTGGCTGAAATACCTGATTTTGTGGGGGCATTTTTGTGTTTTTCTTTATCTTACAGTATTTTAATCATTTCATCTCATCATTCATACCTTGCCATACCATTAAGAAGAATCTTTATTAAAATATCAATTATTCAGAAAGTGCACTCAAAAAAGCAGACATCTTAAGTAAAAAACTTGCTTTCTGATTCTAGCCTAGACTTTAGCCTAGGAATTGTACCAAAACCAAAATCTCTAATTCCAGAGGTCTGACTTTGACAACTGAGACTAAGCAGAACTTCTGGAACCATAATAAAAGATTCCATCCTAGGCTCCATTCTAGGATTCGAGCAAAAACCAAGATCACTAATTACAGGAGACTGATTACAACAACAGTGATGGAACAAACCTAGAATTGTAAAAAAAAAAAAAAAAAAAAAAAAGAAAGAAAGAAAAAGAAAAAAAAGACTCTGTCCTAGACTTCATCTTATGGCCTGTGCAAATATCAAGATCTCTAGCTACAGAAGCCTGATTTTATGATCCATAACTGAGTGAAAAAATTCCTGGGGCCATAAAAAAAAACCTTGGGGTGTGAAAATAAGCATGTATAGAGCCTGTAGCTGTTCCCATGCTTCAAGGGCAGAGAAACCTGTATCTCTTAGGCCAAGGGAATTCTCTTTCTAATTCCCCCAATTCTTACTGTGCCTATACAAAAAACAAAAGAACAAAACAAAACAAAACAGAAACAAAACAAAACCTTGTCACACCAATTCTCCTTCCTTCCTTTTTGTTTTTTCCTTTTCTTTTTATTTATTTTTTTCTTTTTCTTCTCTTTTCTGTTTCTTTTTCTTTTATTTTCTTAAATATTTTTTGTTCTTCTTATTATAGGATAGTGGTTGTTTTTAGTAGCTGGGTGCTTTTTTGGGTAGTTTCTGTTTTTTTGTTTGCTTTTTGATCTGTTTTGTTTTTCTTCTTTTTTTCTCTTCTTTTAAATTGATATTTTTAACCTTTAGACAAAATCCTCCCAGCTTTTTTCTAACAAAACCACATAACTTGAATCATCTTGTGCTGCTTCATGAATTGAGGGGGAAAAATGGAGATTACTGAGATCAAACAGTCGTATGAATATTGAGTGGAAATAAAAAGTGATCAGACTTGAACACCAAACTCAAAGTCAGCAACAACAAAATCGATATCCAATCTACAACAAGCTATACACAAAGGGAAGCAGTTATACTAGCAGTCCAGTTGGCAAATGAGGGAGAAATGAGATACATGCTGGGAACAGGGGTAGAGGGAGGACAACACTGGAGTGTGAAAGATTTGTAATTCACTTTGATCACAATAAAAATTATGTTAAAAAGTTGGAGCCATATGACATATATTCAAGGTGGGAGGCACCCCTGTATTGTAAAATGTGTGAGTTCTTATCCCTAGTAGATAAGAGCTTGTTTCTATACATAAAATTTCCCCCTTTTTAGTATGCCTTTGCAAAAAGAAATGGTGCTATATTATATTGCTAGTGCATTTGGGGGTGAGAGTGTCAGGCTCCATCATTTCTGTGCCCTGGTTTTGACCTGAGTTTTTATACCAGGCAAGACATTTTCTTGTAGGTTTGTGTACCAAGCAGAACCCAAACAGGTGAAGTTAAAGAAGAGAAGAAAACAAAAACAAGACAAATATATATGTGTGTGTGTGTGTGTGTATATATATATGTATATATATGTGTGTGTGTGTATATACACACACACATATATAAAGGAAAAAATAAATAAAAATGAGTTTTAAAAAAGTAAGAGAACAAAGTGATGCAGGAGTCTATCTTACATTTGTGGATAAACAGGTTAAGAGGTAGTATTATATAGCTCTTAAACTTACAAAGGAAATATAGGCTTCCCCATTGTCTTTTGAGATATTCTTGTTGGGGGGGGTGGAATCCAGGGCACATTTTCATCACACATCCTGGTCTTGTTGAGTTTGAGAAGTGATTTGCGGCAGAAAGGGCTTGGGTAGAGTTCTTGCACTAAGGGTCCTTCTGGAGCTGAATCTGGTCTCAAGCAACAGTTCACATTTGGGTGCAGGGATGAGAAAGAGGGCCACAGAGCATGAGTCAGCAGGAGTGTGGGTTGTAGTTTCTTGCCTGTGGGGCTGAGTGGGTGTCCTTTTACTTGGAAGCTGGGTGATGGCTTGTTGGGGCAGGAGGTCCGTCTTAATATCTAATGGGTTAAGAACTGAGGGTTAAGATAGTCACTAAGGCGGAAGGTGGCCACAACTTAGAATCCATGTGATTAGACATCAACCATCCAACCCCAAACCCTAGAACCAACCAGACATATATCCATCACAGTTCTCCGCAACAGCTCCAGGAACCAAACTCCCTCTGGGACATTCTTAATACTGCTCTGACACCAATATGTGCCAGTTTTGATATGACATCCTGACAATGAGGAAATGGTAGCAACTTGATCTAAGAGCAGGTTGTCTTAGCTCACCACCTGACAATAAGATGAAATCAGAATACACATCATCCTTCAATTTTTCCAAAAGCCAAGATTACTAACTACAGAAGACTGTGACAACATGACTGGGCAGAACTTATCGTGGGACCAATATCAAGGACCCTAGTCTAGGCTTTGGCTTACGATCTGTACATTAACCAAGTTCCCTAATTACAGAGGTCTGACTGAGACAATTGCAACTGAGCAGAACTTCTGGAAACATAATAAAAGACTCTATCCTAGGTTTGATCCTAGAATTGGTACAAAAACCAAGACCACAACTACAGAAGACTGATTAAAACAACAGTGATTGAACAGAACTTCTAGAACCATAAAGAAAGACTCCATCCTATAACCTGTGCAAATACCAAGATCTCTAGTTACAGAGACCTGATTTTAACATCCAAGACTGAGTAGAAAGTTTCCAGACACCACAAAAGGACCTACAGGAGAGTAAAAGCATGTACAGAGTCTTGAGTTATTCCCATGACAGTATACTTCAAGGGCTGAGAAACCCTGTATCTCTTAGGCCAAGGGAATTCCCTTTCTAATCTCCCCAATAATTACTGTGCCTATGCAAATACACACATACGCAATAGAGAGAAGCACTAATTGATTTTTTGTTATTTTTTTTGTTTTTGTTTTTGCTTTTTTTTTTGTTATTTTGGAACCGCAGTTACTGTTTGGTTGTTTTTTTATTGCTGTGGTGCTTTTTTATTTTTTATTTGTTTGATTTTTTTGTATTGTTGTTATGCTTTTCTTCATTTTCCCCTTTCTTCTCTTAAATTGATATTTGTAGCCTGTAGAAGGACTCCTTCCGGTTTTTGCTTGCTTGATTTTTGCCTTTTTTCTTTTTCTTTCTTTTTTTTTTTACTTCAAACAGAACCACATAACTTGAACCATCTTGTCCTGTCTCATAAATTGAGGGGGGAATAATAGAGGGTACCAAGACCAAAAAATCATATGAACATTGAGTAGAAATAAAAAATGATCAGACTTAAATATCAAATCCAAAGTCAACGACAACAGAATCGATACCCAATCTACAACAACCTAGACACAGAGGGGATCACTGATGCTAGCAGCCCAGGGGCCAAAGGAGGGGAATATCGGATGCATACTGGGAACAGGGGTGGAGGGAGGACAACATTGGTGGTGGGAATACCCCTGATTCAATGTCACTTTGTACCTTAAATATTACTGTGAAAGATTTGTAATCCACTTTGGTCAAAATAAAAATTATTTAAAATACAAAATAAAATAAAGAATAAAAGTTCTACTAAAATTATTTAAAAAAGAAAAAATATATAAATATCTTTTTCTTCATGCTCAAAAAATTAGCTTTCTTCAGTTACAGATGAACTATGTGAAACCATCTTACCATATATTGCTTCAAAGTCAAGATTCTGGTCACAACCTATGCACCTTAGTTTCCTATACATTCCTACATATTTGAACAATTTGAAGAACATAACATTTATAAAAATAGATTTTTCAAATTCTCTTGGAGCATATGCATTTATCTTTCTTTTTTTCCTTTTTTTTTCTTTTGTTTTTTTTTTTTTGGGGGGGGTCACACCTGACAGCACTTAAGGCTTACTCATGGCTCTGTGATCAGAAATTGCTCTGGTCTCAGGGAACCATATGGGATGCCAGGATTCCAAATATCGTCAGTCCTGTATCGGCTCTGTGCAAGGCAGACCCCGTGCTGCTGTGGTATCTCTTCAGACCCTGCATTTATGCTTCTTATATCAACCAGTAATGCTATTGTTTTTAAAAATATTTAATGTTTGTTTCATGATTTTTTCTTAGTGTTGTCTGTTTGTTTTTGAACCACACCTGTGGTGCTCTGGGTTTACTCCTGGCTCTGTGCTCAGGTGTCATTCCTGGTCCTCGTGGTGCTTGAGGGACCATATATAATACCAAGGATCAAACCAGGGTCTGCTGCATGCAAAGCAAATGCCCTACAAGCTGTGTTTTTGTTTTTGTCTCTTAATATATTAATAGCATCCATAAAGTATGCCCTAAGCACTTTTTCACTTCTTATGTCAGTCACAGAACGAGGTATGACTAGACACTGAAGGGCACACCCAATAGAAATAATCCGATCTGAACTTTGGCTTGAGATCTTTAACCAGCAGAAAATATGTAAAATGGAACCGATTTATCCAATGCATTTCTTCTGCATTGTCAATTTAATGGTCTGGTTTTTATTACATAGCAGAGAAAGTTAATACCTGTATTATAAACCTGGAATATAAAACATTCAGAACTGGTCAAATGTAGATGCAGAAACTTCTAGAGGAATGTCAAGTGAGAGCAGGACAAATGTCACTTGGAAGTTGGGAAAAAAGCTTGCACATTAATACAGTTTTACTAATGCTAAAATAATCTAAAAGAAGCAAACAGCACTTGATTCATGAATTCAAGATTAGATTTCCATTTGTTTCAGAACATAGATATTTTTGGTGTAGGCTTTCCTACATTTATCCATCTTATCACCTCCCTCCTCTAAGTGAAATTTCTAAAGATGGAAGATGGAGAACAGATCATACAGATCATCTTTGTTCCTTTTGGGAAAGAAAAAAAGAAAAAAGATGAAAGCTCAATTTCCAAAGTTAAAGTTGAGACAGAAAGCCTAGCCAATTACTTACTTGGGTTATGAATGCTTTAACTATATTTAATGAAAAATCAAATATTACTTTATATTCTATGGACTGTTTTTGTACTGTTTTTTATAACATTTAAGGAGTCAAATTATGTCCCCTCATAAATTATTTGACTTGAATTTTTGTTTAAATGCTACCTACCATACATCTTGACTAACACTTTAAAAGTATAAAAAACATGTACAGTTCTTAATTTAAGCAGCTAGCTTATTTTTTAATTACAAGTATGAGAAAACAGAATACAGCTATATATAAAGCAAAGAAAAATATTTTTGCTTATTTACTATATCTGTGTAATTTATGATAAAGTAAATTAAAAATGAGATTTTATTTTTGACTATACCCAGCTGTGATCAAAGATCACTCTTAATTCTGTGCTCAGGAATCACACCTGCGGTGCTGAAAGGTTCATATGCAGGACAGTTTTAGATCTACTATGTAAAAAGCAAGCATTTACCCTGCTATATTATCTTTCCTGCCTGACTCATATTTTTATGTAGTTTACTTGCTATTTCTGTGATTTAGTAGTGATATTGAGAGTTTAGTTTAGATAAATCATTTTTCTTTGACAATAATTGTTCTTAGATTTTTAATTTCCACCGTTGTACTCTGTAATAAAACTAAAGAGAGGCTACTAAGTCAGTTATACATCTGTCTTGGCTTTTATTCATTTATTCTTTGAAATTCATTTTCTCATTTGCGTATTCGTTGATTTATTCTTTTACTCTAGTAATAGTCACTTTTATGTACTCTGAATTATGTCTATTACCTACCTATATAAAACATTCTATAGTGTATTCTGAAATTTTATGACCATCTTATTCATTCTTTACCAGAATTTTATAAAATTCATAATATCTAAAATTTTAGATAAAAAGTTCAGCTGATTCATTTTTAACTTTTATCTAAGGTTGCTTGCCAGATTTTGACTTATCCTGAAACTCTATATATAATGAAATTTGCTTATTTATTTATTTTTTTTTTGGGTCACACCTGGTGACAGGGGTTACTCCTGGCTATGCGCTCAGAAATCACACCTAGCTTGGGGACCATATGGGACACTGGAGGATCGAAATACAGTCTGTCCTAGGTCAGCCGCATGCAAAGCAAAAGCCCTACCACTGCACTACCACTCTGGCCCCTAAAATGTAATATTTGGATTAATTTTCTTATTACAGTCTACCATACTTTTTACCATCATTAGTTTTTTTTAATTATTATGATCTTAGAATCCTGACATACAGTAATTATAAAAATTCTCCCTTGGGGTCTAGAGATATAGTAAAACAGTTAAACCAAATTTTGTACATAAACAATGCAGAATAATTCTGAGTGCGGACCATACGTAAACCCTGAGCATAGTGAGAAATAACCTCAAATTAAAACCAAACCAAACCAAACCAAATCAAATATCCTCCAATTTCTATGTGTCGTACTTACCACAATGTAATCACTTAACTGCTATTCTTAACATTCCTGATTATTAATTTTTATTTGAAATAATAGCCTATCAACACTAAATCTAGATAAGTCATTCATACATATTAACCTGATGGATGACTAAGACAATAATGAAAGCCAGTAATCCATAAATGGTACTAAATCTTGATATTTTTTTCAAACAGTTGGTATGGCATATATATCCAAAAATTTTGCAGAGGTTTCAGGTAATTAACCTTCATTTTTCTGTTATTTTTCTAAACTATTAGTTTTTGTATGATGTACTTTTATTATTTTCAGATTTTTGTCTTTCTACATTCTGCAAATTGAGACCACCTAACAAGACATTTCTTTATTTAATTTCACCTCTCATCAATATTTACACATAAATGCTCCTACAATTCTATTCCAGGTTATTTTAGAGGAAATGTTGTTTACTTCTATTTATTTGCCTTTATTATCAAGCCATCTCTAAAATAAAAAAATACTAAATAAAATAGTTTGTTTCTCTAGATAATTACAAGCATGTATATTGTCATTAATAATTTATACTCAATTTATTGAGTATATTTAATTATATAGTAAAATATATTAAGTATAAATTATTAATTTATATTTAATTAAACCATCTTTTGCCCAAATAATTACATTTCAATCATTAATCTGAAATAACACTTTCAAATATCACTGTTTTCTCTAGATTAAGGCAATGAAGGTATAACTGTAAGCTTTTGCAGTACTCAGTAGACTTGATCACTCTTTTTTCTTTTTTTTATTTTTAATTTTTATTTTAATCATAGTGGCTTACATATCGTTCACAGTAATATTTTAGGTACATATTAACATTGAATCAGGGGAATTCCCGTCACCGAATTGTCCTCCCTCCACCTCCGGTCCCGTCGTGCCTCCCATATCCTCCACCCTCACCCCCGGGGCTGCTAGAATGAGTGGTTCCCTCTGTGTCTAGCTTACTATTTAGAGATCTTACAATTGTTTGGTCATGGTACCTCCATTATATCCCCCTCTAATTGAGAGGTGGGACTAGATAGTTCAAGTTATGTGGTTTTGTTTGAAGAAGAGAAAAGTAATAAAATGGGGTAAAAATCAAATACGCTGAAAATGGGTGGAGTCCGAGGTTTTTATCCTTGGTTAGAGAGACAAGTGGAAAAAGAAGGTGAAACACCGCAACAGTATAAAAAGAAGTATCAAATAAAATATCCAGTGAGCACTACAGCAATAAAGATAGGCACAACATAATAGCCATGGTCTTGAAATAAAAACATGACAGAGCACAAAACAGAAGAAGAGAAAAGAAGAAAGAAAAATAAATAAATAAAAATGAAGACAAGTTCAATATCCACACCAAATCAAAAAATCGACAATAACTAGATAGATAAATAAATAAATAAATGAATACAGATTATTTTGTGCTTTTTGTCTTTTTTTCCCTCCTGCATAGGCACAGTAAACATTGGGATCATTCGAAAAGGAATTCCCTTGGCCTAAGAGGATCACTCTTTTTTCTTAAAAGTACCATTTTAGAGCCAGAGCGGTGGTGCAAGCGGTGAAACACCTGCCTTGCCCATGCTACCCTAGGGCAGACTGTGGTTTGATCCCCCAGTGTCCCATATGGTCCCCAAGCCAGGAGAGATTTCTGAGTGCATATCCAGGAGTAACTCCTGAGAATCACCGGGTGTGGCCAAAAAAAAAAAAAACAATAAAAAAATAAGTACCATTTTAGGGGCTGGAGTGGTGGCCCAAACAGTAGGGCATTTGCCTTGCATGCAGCTAACCTAAAACAGACTGCGCTTCATCCCCTGGTGTCCCATATGGTCCCCCAAACCAGTAGCGATTTCTGAGGTCACAGCCAGGCTTAACCTCTGAGCATCACTGGTTGTGCCCTCCACCCCTCAAAGTATCACTTTATTGTGTTACCTATCCGCAAAGACTAATTTTTAAACTGTTTCTTTTTGTAAGTTTTATATTCCTTTGCTATTTCTTTCCAATACACAGGTTGCAATGAATAATAGACTAATATCTAAGGGATCCAACATTGACCTGATGTAATTTAAGTATTCCCGATATTAGTACACTATTTATTTTGGTTTGTGGAACACGTCTGGAGGTGCTCTGGACTTACTCTTGTCTCTGTGGTCTGGGATCACCCAGGCAGGGTTCTGGGAAACATGTGTTGCTGGAACTTAGACTTGACTACATTCAAGGCAAAATTATATGTATTATGGTTCTAGTCCCCTTAGTACGCAATTTAAATTTTTTAAATAAATAATCTTCATTTAAACACTATGTTTATAAACATGATGATAATTGGGTTCCAGTCATAATAAGAACACAGCCCTTCATCAGTGCTACAATCCCATCACTAGTGTACCCATCTCCCACACTTGTATTTGAGACAGGCTTTCTATCTCCCTCACACATTGACAATGTTATGATTGTTTTCAGTGTAGTTATTTCTCTAACTGCATTCACCACTCTTTGTGGTGAGCTTCATCTGGTGAGCAGGTCCTTCCAGCCCTCATCTCTGGGAATGATTTCAATGTTTTTTTATTTTATTTTTTAATTTATAAAATCTTTATTTAAACACCATGTTTACAAGCAAGATTGTAGCTGGGTTTCAGTCATAAACCAAACAATCCCCCTTCACCAATGCAACATTTCTAACCACCAATGTCCCCTGCCCCCCTGCTTGTATTCGAGATAGGCATTCTATTTCTCTCGTTAATTAACATTAATTGTCATGCTAGTTGTTAGTGTATTTTTCTAACTGCACTCACCACTCTTTGTGAGTGTAAATATTGTGCACATATTGTGAACCGGTCCTTCTGGCCCTCCTCTCTATTGTCTCTGGGCATTATTACCATAATATCTTTAATTTTTCTTACAACCCTTAGATGAGTGAGACTATTCTATGTCTATCTCTCACTCTGACTAATTTAACTCAGTATAATAGATTCCATGTACATTCATATATAGGAAAATTTCATAACTTTATCTCTCCTGATGGCTGCATAATATTCCATTGTGTATATGTACCACCATTTTTTATCCATTCAACTGTTGAAGGGCACC
>PVKC010025054.1:0-16636 GCA_004027635.1 Crocidura indochinensis | reverse complement strand
TCTCCAATTGGGAGTCTCCTTAGCCAGCCGGTTCTTACTCACTGATTAGTCAGCTGGCAGCCCCAACTTGCAGCGACCTCTGCATTCACTTCTCAGGGCTCTGTTCTTTGGGGGGAGCTCCAAGAAATCAGCAAAGAAAACAGCAGAGAAAGAGAGTCCCCACAGTTCACAGTTCCCCCAGTAGGACGCAGTAGGGCGGCGTGTTTCCTAATCAACTATTTTTAAACATGTCTATTGTTATCATATTTATTTCTTCAGTGGGCAGTAGTGTAAGATCAGTTTGGAGTCTCTATCTCTTGGGTGGAAAAGGGAAGATATATTGAAGAAGAATCTAAATAGAAAAGTCAGAGTCATGAGATGGGAAAGGTAATCTGATAGAGAACTAACTCATGATGCCACATTTTCCTTTTTGATAATTTCAAGTACCCGTCATGCTCAGAGCCAGTTCAGAAGCTCCCCATCCTCCAAAGTTCTCAATTCTCCATGATTTAGAACTATCTTCACTCAAAACTTGGAATGCCTCCTTTCCTAAGATTTGGAAAGATTGGATTATGTTACTTGTACACCTATCAATGGAATTGGAAAGATACATAAATCCAGTAATACAGTCAATGTAGAGTTAAATTTTTCACTTTTACCAGCTTGGTACAATCAAGCAAATATCCTTATCAGTTTGTTCTGCTTTCATAATCTCTGAAGCTCCAATTATGGTGAAGCAATAAATGATAAATGGAATAGTCTATATTTGTTTTAATCTAAAGTATTGCTTAGTTGTATTTAGTTTCACATTTTTATTTTTAGTGAGGTCAATGTAAATTACAAATCTTTCAAAGTTATATCTAAGGTTATATCTAAGGTACATAGTGACAGTGAATTAGAGCAATTCCCACCACCAGTGGACCTTCCTCTACCACTGTTCTCAGCATGCAACCCATATCTTCAGTCTTAGGCCCCAGGACTTCTCAGCATGCAACCCATATCTTCAGTCTTAGGCCCCAGGACTGCTAGAGTAACAGGATTCTTTTGTGTATAGCTTGTTGTAGTTTGGGTCTCTTGATTCTCTTGTTGTTGACTTTGGAATGGGTATTTAGTTCTGGTCATTTTTTATATCCACCTAATGCTCATGAAACTGATTTGTCCCTTGTATCATCCATTTTTCCCTTCAATTTGTAGGAAGATATAGAAATATGAGGCAGAACAAGATGATTCATGTTCTATGTTTCTGCTTAAAAAATAAAACTGGGAAGGAGTCCCTGTATAGAAGCTATGAATATGAATATAAAAAAAGAGGGGTTGCTATGGTGGTGTTTATTTTTGCATAGGCATATTACCAATTAGGGAGTTTAGAAATGAAATTCCCTTGGCCTAACAGATACAGGATGCCTTCGCAAATATGTATATTAACATCTATAACTTTTTATCTCCAAAATATGTGTCTGTTATTTTTGTTTTGTCTTTGAACACGACTTCAATATCTACTAACTTTTCTAAAAATATTTTATGTATATTAGAACAGTCTCCAGTGACAATGGATAAATGAATCAAGAAAAACACTTTAGAGAAGTGAGGGAAGAAATATATGAGGCAAGAGGTAGAGAAGTAACAAATGAAGGGAAAATATTTTGATATTTTCCAAATAAAGTGTTTATTGACAAAAATCACTGTAATTCTTACTAATTTCAATATATATTTTCACCAATGCGGATATATTGCAGTAAGATATTTTTGCATTTGGAATTAATCAACATATTATTGTGATTAAAATGAATGCTAAAGTAGCAAGAATTATTTCTATACTTACACCAATTCTTTAACTGCCATAGCAATTAAAATATATCTTTGTTTTTGTTCTATCCACATAATATTACAAGGATATTAAACATGCTTGATCACTTACCTAGTAAATATTTATCTTTGAAAAATGAAAAATAATCTTAAAGTCCTATATTTGGTATCATAATGTAGAAAAATTGTGCAGTTATACTCTTCATTTTGTGTTTTGTATATCATACCTATATCATGAATATGTATATGTATATGTCTTCATAAAATTTATGACACAAAAATAATCACCTGCTGCTATTATTGCAATATTTCTTTCAAATATTTTCAAAAAGGGTAAAGAAAACCCATTTACAAAAAATTCACTTATATCCCTGTTTAAATCTTGTGACAGAGGAAGAAACAACTAGAACATAACATATCTATATTTAAAGTGCTTCATTAATAGATTTTAATGTGCTAACTTTGATTTACTAACTTAATTATCCAAAAAGTATAAATAAGATATTAAAATGAATCATTCTAGAGAACTATATTAAGACTACTTTTTTATGGGGTCAGAGAGATAGCTTGGAGGTAGGGCATTTGCCTTGCATGGAGTAAGTCAGTGGTTCGAGTCCAGGCTTCCCAGATTCTCAGCCTGCCAAGAGCGATTTCTGAGCTTAGAGCCAGGAGCAACCCCTCAGTGCTGCCGGGTGTGACCCCTCCCCAATAAAAATGACTACTTTTTTCCCATTTAACTGGAAAAATCATGGTCACCTGAATTCTTTTAAAGGAAAAAAGCTCCAGGCCAAGTAGTCTCAGTAACATTGAGTGGAAAACCAAAAAAGAAAAAAAAAAAAGGTCTAATCTAAATAGCCAAGTCAAAGTCAAAGACAACAGAATCACAAGACTCAGACTATAACAAGCTACACACAAAATGTACCTGTTACACTAGTAGTCCAGGCGACTAGCAGTGGAGATTTTGTATATTTGTGGGGAACAGTGGTGGAAGGAGGTCAACACTGGTGGTGGGAATGGCCCTAATTTACTGTCACTAAACACCTGAAATACAACTGTGAAAGACTCGTAATTCACAATGACCTCAATAAAAAAAATTTAAAATATATTATCGTCATATAAAGATCTATCATGAGCTTTCTCCCCACAAAAATCTAAAGAATCCAAAGAAGTTAACTTAAGGGCCCGGAGAGATAGCACAGCGGCATTTGCCTTGCAAGCAGCCGATCCAGGAACAAAGGTGGTTGGTTTGAATCCGGGTGTCCCATATGGCCCCCCCACAACCCTCGTGCCTGCCAGGAGCTAATTCTGAGCAGACAGCCAGGAGTAACCCCTGAGCACCGCCGGATGTGGCCCCAAAACAAAACAAAACAAAACAAAACAAAAAAACCAAAATATATGTACTTTCAACTTTAGGTTATTTATTTGTAAACTAATAATCTTTTTAATATAAAAATAAGATTAAGGGACACTAAATACACTACATGGATAAGGATCTGGCCTAGCAGGAGAACCCTGATTCCTATAATCCCATTTGATCCCCTGGATATTAACAGAAGTGATCCCTAAACATATAATCTTGTTTAAATACTGAGAATAGTAAGATATATCTCAAAATAAAAGAAAATATGCTCTTTCAAGCCATAGCCAGAAGGTTATTGAATTTGACTTTTTGCAAAATTTAGATATTCTTTAATATTGAAAGTAATCCAGAGTTAAGAGCATATAGTATATTCCAATTATATGAAACTGAATTGAAACATTATCACAATATTTTATGGTATCACAATTTAGAAACAATGAATGAAACTAGTATAATAACATATAAGTTTGGTGATCATACGTTGTTCAGTTATATTATAATGGTTCTTTTCTGGGCATTTATTTGTTTACACTGAGTAGATTTAAGTACAGACAGTTTGGCCACTCCATTTACGTGTGCTTGGTTTACTCCTGCAAAGTCTTCCTTGTTTCTATTTACACGTAGCATTGGTTGAGTCAATTAGATTCCTGGGAACTTTGCTTCATAATATTGTATGAAAAAAGTCACTCTTCAAAGTTTAATTTTAAGTGCCTGTGGGGACAGATTTTTGGCTCCGTTTTCAATTGCATTATGTGATAATACTGTTGACACGTGATGTAAAAATTAACAGATGATTTCAGAATGCTTAAATACATATGTCACCTTAGAGATTCAGCATTTTGCTTCTCTGATTTTGAATCTCAATTTGGCTAAAAGGTATTACTTAAGTAAAAACTCTGAAGGTGGCCTCTTTCTAATGATGTCTGTGCTATAATAATTGAAAATATAAAGTTATATTGTTCATTGATAATTTCTTATAAAAATAATTTTTAAATATTGAAAAATGTTAGAACATTAAGGTAATTTAAGAATTGCAATACCTTTAAATGACTTAGAAATTGAGAAGTGCTACATTTATGTGGATAGGGTATCTTAGAAGAATTTTTATTGCTTTGAATAAGTGATCTTTAGATATATTATCTTCACTTTAATGTTTTATTTTTTTATTGCTTTAATTTGATATCTTCATTAGTTGTCATTTGCATAATGTAGTGCATCATGTCTAGTACGTACGTATTACTTTGAAATTTTCTGTAGAATTCTGAGTTATTTATTTTTCCTATAAAATACATTTTGTACTGCATTTTACCTTCATCTCTATTTCTAAATAGATTTTATGTTTCAACATAGTTATCACTGTATAAAAATGAATACAATGATAATTACTTTTATTTAAGACAATATTTTATTAATGATTCTGTGAAGTAAATTCTTTAATTTTTATTGTTTAAATTTTATTGCTTTCTCTTTTATGTACTTAAAACACATTATTGTCTACCTATATATTATACAATCTAAGTAACTTCTCTACCATTTATATATCCTATTTCCATTCACACATTCCTAGACTAACATTATCATCATCCTGTGGCTGGTATCTAAGTGTTATCAACCACTTTCTAACATTTTCTAAAAATAAACAACACTAAAACTTTAATCTTTTATGCATTATAATATCACTATATATTTGGTCTAACAAGTTGCTGGCAAAAATTTTTACCACACAATACATATTTGTATAGTTTGCATAAGCCTGAGGTTTGGATAAATAAGGCAAAACAAGCATGTTAGAAATGGGGCAAGTTATCCATCACACATATTTTGTAATTTGTTAGGAATTCAATTTAATTTAGAATAATAGTCTCTACTTCAAAAAACATGCTACTCTAATATTCTATCAATATTTAAAATAATAACAGAGAGCACTTATTATCTGACAAAATAAATATTTCAATTTAAATATTTATAGTTCACAAACAAATAATCTAAATATCTATAGTTCACAAATAAATAATCTAGTACTTTTCCTATATCATTTATTGCATAGATAAATTTATAAAATATATCACCTGACCAGTTTATGTTAATCTTGTTCATAATCGGATAGTTTTCTTTTCTTATTTGATTGTTGTTTGTTTTGGAGCCACACCTAGTGATGCTCAGGGGTCACTCCTGGCTATGTGCTCAGAAAGTGCTCCTAGCTTAGGTGACCATATGGGATACTAGGGGATAGAATTGTGGCCCATCTTAGGTCAGCCACGTGCAAGGCAAATGTTCTGCCATTGAGCCAATGCTTTGGTCCCTATAATTGGATAATTTTCTTGCCTCTTTGGCTTATGTACTGAAGCAACCTCCCTAAAACTTTTAAATTGAAATTCAATCTATTTATTATCATCAAATGAGCTGAAATTGTTGCAGAAAGTGTACAAATTTTAGCCACAGAATGGGTTGACTATCATTATATTTTATACAAGATGTCTATGTTTATTGTAGTTTTACTTTCTGAAAATTTCTCATTTTATAGTAACAATTATATCTAACATTATGAAACACGACTTTAAAATTTTACAATAACCTTCTTGAGAAGACTATTTTATCTTTCATACATGATTATTTTCTAAATTTTAAGGAAGTCACCCCTTTTTCTTAAATTAATTTTTATTGAGTCCAATGTAAATTACAGTCTTTCACAGTGATATTTAAGGTTAATGACAGAAAATTAGGGAATTACCACCACTAGTATTAACCTCCCTCTTCTACTGTTCCCAGCATGCACCCCATATCTCCACCTTTAGCCCCCTGGACTGCTAGTATAACAGGTTCCTTTTGTGTATAACTGGTATTTTGGATCTCTTGATTATATTGTCGTTGACTTTGGATTGGGCATTTAGATCTAATCATGTTTTATGCCAGCTTAATGCTCATGTACTGATTTGCCCCGGTATAATCCAATTTTTTTCTCCCAATTTGTAGGACTGTACAGAATCAATGAGGGAGAACAAGATGATTCATGTTCTATGGTTCTGATTAAAAGAGAGAGAGAGAGAGAGAGAGAGAGAGAGAGAGAGAGCGAGAACGCTGGCAGGAGTCACTGTCTAGAAACTATAAATATAAATTATTAAGAGGAAAACAGTAATTCCTGCCATTCTGTGAGTGCTCTTTGTATCCTAGTCTATTCTAATCGCTATTTTCTTTGAGGTGCAGAAGCTTCTCAGTTTAATATAGTCCCATTTGTTTATCTTTACTTCCACTTGTTTGGAGAGTGATGTTTCCTCCTTGAAGATGCCTTTAGTCTCAATGTCATGGAACATTTTAGCTATGTATTGTTCTATATACCTTATAATTTTTGATCTGATATCAAAGTCTTTAATCCACTTGGATTTTTTTATTTGTACATGGTGTAGATGGATGTCTGTGTTTGCTTTTTGACATGTGGCTGACCAGTTGTCCCAAGACCACTTGTTGAAGAGGGTTTACTTGCTCAATTTTTTTCCTTTTCAAAGATTAATTGAGTTTATGTCGGGGAACAAATTCTGAATATTCAAGTTGTTACGCTTATCTGAAGGTCTGTTTTATACCAATACTATGCTTTTTTAATGACTATTATTTGTAATACAATTTAAAATTGGAAAAGTGATGCCTCCCATATTTCTTTTCCTAAGAATTTCTATAGCTATTCGCGAGTGTTTATTGTCCAAAATGAACTTCAAGAGTGTTTGGTCTACTTCTTTGAAGAATGTCATGGGTATCTTTAGAGAAATTACATTAAATCTGTACAATGCTTTGGGGAGTATTACCATTTATAGATGTTATTCCTCCCAATCCATGAAAAGTATATGAGTCTCCATTTCTGTGTGTTCTCTTTTATTTCTTGAAGCAGGGTTTTGTAGTTTCCTATGTATATGTCCTTCACATCTTTAGTTGAGTCTAAGGTATTTGAGTTTGTGTGGCACTGATATAAATGGGATTATTTTTTTTTAATTTAAAAAATTGCTTTATTTGTTTTGAATTACAAGTCTTTCACAGTTATATTTAAAATACATGGTGACAGTGAATTTAAGCCGTTACCACCACTAATGTTAATATAGCTCCACCATTGTTCCCAGCATGCATCCCATACTTCCACAATTAGCCCCATGGATTGCTAGTCACGGGTCCCTTTTGTATATCATTTGTTGTAGTTGAGTTTTTTAATTCCATTTTAATTGACTTTGGATTGTTTATTTAGGTTTGATCATTTTTTATGTCCACTCAATGCTCATGAGACTGCTTTTCCCTCTGAACCACCCAATTTTTTTCTTTTCTTAATATTTGTAATATCTTTATTCAAACACCATGATCAAATATGATTGCAGTTGGGTTTCAGTCATGTTAAGAACACCCACCTTCACCAGTGCAACATTCCCATCACCAATGTCCCAAATCTCCCTCCTCTCCACCACACCCCCGCCTGTACTCTAGCCGGTCTTTTACTTCCCTTATTCATTCACATTGTTATAGTAGTTCTCAATATAGTTATTTTTCTAACTGCACTCATCACTTTTGTGGTGAGCTTTATATCGTGAGCTGGACATCCCATCCATCCTTTCTTTTGTCTCTGAAAATTTTTGCAATAATGTCTTTTATTTTTCTTAAAACCCATAATGAGTGTGATTATTCTTCATCTATCTCTCTCCCTCTGGCTGATTTCACTCAGCATAATAGATTCCAAGTATTTGCAGGAATACATAGAAATAAGAGTCAAAGAAAGATGATTCATCATTTTCTCTGGTCTGTTAGAAATAAACAAAAAGCAAAAAATAATACAAAACAACAACAAAAATAAATTAAGTGCTGGGAGCAATTGTCTATAAGCTATAAATATAAATATAAAGGAAGTCCTGACCCTTATAGCATGGGTCAGAGTGCTTGAAAAATAATAAAATAAATAAATAAATAAATAATAATTAAAAATAAAGTGGGCTGGCACATTAGAGGGTAAAGTTTTTCCATTTTCTAGGCAGTAAGTTAAACTCTTAATTGTTCTTTGAAGCTTTCCATTATGTTTTACTCATCTTGTAAAATCTAACACCAGCTTTATTTTTTCATTACTATAATACCCATTATATTTTCACCGATTTAAGCTGTGTTTGGTGAATTTATTTAGTGCTTTCCATATTAGAGCACTTATTTTCACTCTTATCCTCAACTCATCTCTAAGATATACAATCATCCAATATTCAAATGTGTTTGATTTTCCCATAACTTTTGAAATTCTTAAAAATATGGTTTAATTAATAAATGTCTAATTTAGAAGTGTACCCATGAAAGTCCTCTGGATTGATACCTTTTTGTTTACAGGACCCAGTCAAAGATGAAGGTCTACATCTTTGTCTTGATCTTGACTCTCCTGTTTGGTGTGATTGTAAGTAATTCAGAAAATCTTGAAGGATTTTTTTGAAGGATTTCTTCTTAACAAATATCTACTTTCCTGTAGATTTGAAATATACATTAGATATTTAAACACAAACAAGCATGCTAATATGACTTTGTGATAAGCTAAAATGCTAAAATAATTTCATATTTTACTTATTTGATTACATTATAAGGTATTTTTATGAAAGTAGATTTGTGTTAGGAAAATAACATGAGATTAGAGAATAGGTTTAATTGGGTTCAATTTTTGGCACTATATTCTAATGGACATTGCAGTCGGTAATTCTAGAGTTCTCCAAACATTCATGGGTGAGACTAAGATGGTCTTCTGTCATCAGACCCTAAAGAATGCTTATTTTCCAGCTTTAGAAACTACTACCTAGTTGACTTAATATTTTAGAAAGTGATTCATCCCAGTTCCCTTAACACAGGATGGGAACATCACATTATAAAAATTAATCAAATAGATAATAACATGATCTAAATAAATGAGTAATACTTATGATCTAAAATACAACTTTGGAAGGGATAAATGGCAGTGTTCAAGGAATTTTTCTTGATTTTTGCCCATGGATCACTCCTGGCAGGACTCAGTGTCACAGATGTGGTCCTGTGGATCAAACCAGGAGAGCTATGTGCAATGCAAGCCCCCTCAAAACGTTTCAAAATTATATGATAAATGTCTAATGTAAATTGTGTACATTAAATTTTTATTTTATCTTTTATTTCACATTTGCAATATTTCAATTACAATGGTAAATATACTATAAATCAATATATACTGAACAATTTCTAATGAATTGTTAATTATTTAACATATATAGAACAATTTCTAATAATAACTGTTCAATATGTATTGCAAGTTTTTTAATATTCAGAGATAGATTTTTGCATGTGAGAGTTTATTTTTCCATTTTTGGAATGTTAAGAAGGTTAAATAAATTCATGGTTTTATACTCATCAATCCAGTTTCTAATTCAAGTGATTTTAAAATGAATCTTTTTTTATAACTGGGTGTTATAACTCATATAACAGTTTTTTATAACTGGATTTTCTATTCTTGTGACCTTTCTTTAAATATCTGTTATTCGTATGCTTGCTCTTCATAAATTCTTGTTTCCAAAACATATACTTACCATCTCATCAGAAAAATAGAAAACCTTTTTATAAAGGATAATAGAAAAGATAATTCCCTGGGGTGTGAGCAATAGCACAGTGGGTATCGTAATTACCTTGTCAAATGTGACACAAATTTGATACCCAGCAATCTATGTGCTCCCTGAGGCTGCCAGGAGTAATTTCTGAGCACAGAATCAGGAGTAACCACTGACCAGTACACCAAAACAAAACAAAACAAGACAAAAAAGATTTCCTAATTGCTTTTCTAATAAATATTTATTTACCATTAATATATTACATTATTACATTGTTTTTAAAATCATAGTGTTAAAATGAATGCACAAAGAGGTTAATATCAGTTATTTAGGGTGGATTTGTTTAAGTTGATAAACACATGCCTCACTCTATAGAGGACAAACAGAATAACTTCTGATCTAGTGAAGTTGCTGGGTAGTAAGGCATTTTGGTGATATAGAATTAAGTATGACATTCTAAGTTAAATGATGCATATTTGTTACATATAAATATGAAAAATTTTTACAGAATTAGCATCTGACCTTACAAACTTACATATTTAAATTTCTAAAATTGAAATTGTGTCATGAGTTTTCAGATTATACTTTCATTAATATTAGATGTAACTAGATAAAACATTGTGAATTTTTTCCTCTTTATCATTGGATCAGCATTTTAGTTAAAGTGATAGCTTATTTACATTTTTATTAATTATATCCATTTATCTATAATGAATAAGTAAGTAAAGAGGGAAATTCTAGTCAAATCAGCACGTTGTATTGGATTTTGCAAACAAAATTTGGTATAGTGGCACATATTATACAACAAAATTATGAGGTTGAAAAAAGCAAAATATATTAAAATATATTTTAATACATTTAAAATATACTTTTATGTTTTCACCATCTTTACATTTGTTGTTTTGCTTTGCTTTGTTTTATTTTGGGGCCACACCCGTATATGCTCGGGATTCGGACCAACCACCTTAGGTCGTGCTTGCAAGGCAAACACTGCTGTGCTATCTTTCCAGCCCTTGTTGTTATTGCTGTTGTTGTTTGTTTGTTTAAAAATCACTCTCAGTGGTTTTGAGGGGTGTTCACAGAATTACTCATGGAGGATCAGGGGACGATATGGGATGCAAGATAGGCAATAAGCAAAACAAATTTCTATTCTCTGCAATAGCTGTGGCCCATATCTTTAATCTTTTCTCTACTATAGACAGATTTTACTCTTTGACATGCAAAAGAGATGGTGTTGCTCAATGTATCAAAATGAAGGCCTCAAATTAATTGTATCAGACCTATCATTTAGTCACTATAAAGATTTATTAAAACTAATTCATATTGTAAACATCAAAAATGTTTTCCTTCATTTAGTTTAATCAACCTGAAGTGGTACTATGAATGATAATTTAAAACTTAAAGAAAAAGTTGGTATATTAACAATGTTTTATTTCCATTTTTTAATAGTGTGCGAAAGCATTACCTGTTGAGGTAAGATACCTTCATGAATCATTTGAATATTTGATAAATAAAAGTTGTTCTTTGTTTCAACAGTCCACTAAGTAGAAAGTAGATATTGTGTAAGGTTGGCATGATGAGTGGACAACTGCAAAAATAATTTCTGAAAATGTATTCTATAAAATGTAATAAAGGTTCATCTCTAAAATATAGCCATCAATGAATAGCAAGATCAACAATTTTGTTTATGAAACACTGATTGAAAATTCAAAAGATCATTGGTAATACTCTGGATACTGAAGAAAATTTATCAAGGAATTTGAAGAACCAATTGTTCTGTCAAAAAGGTCAATATTTTTCTCTAGAATAAATTTGCTTTTCTTAATGAATAATCCAAAATTTTAGTTGATTCTTATAATAAATATTAAAATAAAGAGCAAAGATATACTAATTATTGAATTCTTAATTATCATTGCTGATGATAGTGCATAGAAAAATATTGACTTGTAAAATAAAAAAGAGGATAACACTCATTTATGAGTAGAAGTTATGGTAAAATATGTTCAGCATACTCTTCAACCATTGTAATTCTTTCCATTTATATGCTTATATGCAGTCAGAAAACAATTCATTTGGTAAAGGCCCTTTAGATATACATGAAAATAGAAACAAGCAAAAATAATTCCAAGACTTCTTCAAAGGATACAAACCAGCCTCCACCTATAGGTCATCAACAGGGAGGATGTCAGCCTCAGATAGTGGAAATAATAACATTTTATTGCTGTATAAAATGTTCTTTAGAATTATGAAATAAAATAAGGTTTACTGAACTCAAACCCATACCATGTTAGAGATATCACCTTATTAGTGTTCAAAAATTCTTCTAAATGCTCTCAAAAAAATTTCAATCATGATGTAATGAAGGGGCTGAAATTTTGGGTCAGGAGCAACACTGTTTGTAGTCTGGTTCTACCTGAAGCAAATTCAGGAACTATTTCTGTTTCTTTTGAACAAGTAAGTTACTATAGAAATGCTTTATAACTCTAAAACTTTTGAGACCTTTGAAACACATATCACTTATATCTATAATTAGGGTTGAAAATGGGTGACCTGCTTATTAAATGTGCTGACCTGTTTCAGGCTGACTACTGTGCATATATGAGTATATTTAATATTGAATATTAACTTTCAGGATGAGAGGGAATTCCCTGCACATTATTCACTTGAAAGCACTATCCATGATTTCTTCCATATCTGAATGAGTGATCATTGAACACTTTAAATAGTATATTTTCATTTATTGAGGAATATATCATGTGGACTAAAATAATTCTGCAAACAAGGCTAGAGAGATTGTACTGTTGATAAAGCTGTCAATATGCATTTAATCCATGGCAAAAAAAAAACTGTGGTCCTATATGGATAGCCAGGATCATTCCTTGAATAGAGAGCCTGGAGAAAATCCTGAGCAGAGCCAGATGTGAGCACAAACAAAAGAATCAAAATAAGTAAATGAAAGCATTTCTTCATGAATATAAACACAGCAACTACACAAGAACTATGTGCACACTTTTGATATTTATATAAACTGATATCTAGCCTTCATTAAAAAGGGTGTTAATTTTTAATAATATCCCTTAATGATGGATACAGATGAGTAGTTTATGTGCTTTGAGTATAACAATTATGAATATAACAATTACGAAATTAATAAGCAGTCCTTTTACTTTTTTTTTTTATTTTGGGTGGGGTCACACCCGGCAGTGCTCAGGGGTTACTCCTGGCTTCATGCTCAGAAATTGATCTTGACAGGCACGGGGGACCATATGGGGCACCAGGATTCGAACCGATGACCTTTTGCATGAAAGGTAAACGCCTTACCTCCATGCTATCTCCCGGGCCCCAGCAGCCCTTTTTCTATATCTTTCCTTAAGCATCAGGATAACAAACATGTTTGTAGTTGTTTTTCAGTTACATAAAAGGACACCCATATCACAATGCAACAATTGTACCCCTATCTCCATGCTCTTCCATCCTCTGCCTGTACTGAGCAGGCTTTCTATTTCTCACACTCACTACCATTGTCAGGATAGTTGTCAGTTTAGTTGTTTCTTTAATTGCACTCACCCCTCCTTGTGGTAAACTGTATACTCTGGACCTTTCCTTCAGCCGTCATTTCTACTGTCTCTGGGTAGTAATTTTTTTTTTATTTTTCTTAAATCACACAGATGAGTGACACTTTATCTCTTGCCCTCTGGTTATTTCACTCAACACAATCATTTCAAAATCCAGGCAAATGTATAGAGACAAATATCTGGAATTCTTTTTTCCTGAGGACCACAGAGTATTCCATTGTGTATATGTACACATTGTGTACTTGGTTTCTTTAGCCCCACTTCATGTTCAGACATCTGAGTTGTGTCCAGATTCTGGCTACAGTAAATAGGACTGCAGTGAGTGAAAGATTAGGTAACTATCAATTTAGTAAGTGAAGGTTGTCTAACTTTAAATTTAATGTTCAAGATTTATGTAAGATTTTTTGTTATAAAACTGAACATTATTTTTAGAAGTTAATATAAGTTTGACTTTGAAATCACAGTTGAAATATTCATTTCAAAGTTTTTCTTTCATAATGCATGCTCTTTTTCAGTATTAGACACCCCGGGGAGTAGTAGACAGCTGACATATTAGATCAAGTACTGAATATACAAGTACTATTTGAATGTTGATGCATTTATACAAGGAATTGTTAGCTATCACAGGGAAGACAAAATGTGGGCTAACAAAGTAAATGAGTTCACTATATTGAAGTTAATTTAGCAAATATAAGTAGCAGGCAACATGCATTTCAGATTGGGTGAGTTTTATTGGTTGGTGGGATTCGCAAAATAGGATCAAACCTGGTGGTGCACAGGTTGATTCTTGGATCATTACTCAAAAACACAGCGGGTGATTTTCCGGTACTTATGCAACACAGATGCCTTTAAACAGCTAAAGTCTCTTTGGCCCTATTCAGTGTTTGGCACATGCTTCCTCATCATCCTTATTTTGTCCTGAAAATTTTTTCTAAGCAAATGTTTTGTTTTATTTATTTATTCATTTATTTATTTCATTTTACTTTTATTAGAATACTTAAGTACCGCAATTACAAATATGTTTGTGGTTGTATTGCTTTATTTAGGTAAGCAACACTAATCATAATAAGTTCTGATAATTATGAAGTGAATAAAATTTGGTGCTAACTTGTAGAACTGAAACACTCATTGACAAATAAAAAGACACGAATATAATATAGGCAAGAAATGAAAATCTTTCTTTTCTAAGAATGTATTTTAAAAATGGAATGAGAGTCGACTTCTAAATTATAGCCATAAATAACTAGCATGATCAATAATTTTGTTTGTGATACACTGATTATCAATTCAAAATAATACTTGGAATAGTTTGGATATTTAAGAAATTTATTAAGAAATTGAATAAGCAGTTCAGCTCTCAGAAATTCAATATCACTCTCTAGACCAAATTGCTTTTTATTAAAGAATATTTGAAAAATTATAGTGGGTTCCTGTAATAAATATTGAAATATAGGTTAATGATATGGTAAATATCAAATTCTGAATTATCTTGTTTGATGATAAAGTACGGAGATAATATTGATCTGGAAAATAAAAAAGAGTCTAACTAAGTCTCTATTTCAAGGAGAAATTTTGGCAAACTATATTCATCATACACTTCTATCACTGCAATTCTTTCTTTTCTTGTGTTTGTATGCAGTCAGAAAACAATTCACCATTTGATAGCAGTTCTCAAAATAGTTATGAAAATCTAAACAATCAGTATAATCCCAATGCTCCTTCAAAGGAGTCAAACCAATCTCCACCTCAAGATTATCAACATGGAGGAGGTCAGCCTCAGGCAAGTGTAAACATTGACATTTTATTGCTGTTATAAAATTTTATTTATAATTAAAGCAAAATTAAAAATGGAGGTTCACTGGACTCTAAACCACACCATGTCCACAAATAGTACATTTACATTTACATACTACTATAGTATATACTATTTATATAGTATATATACTCTTCTCCAAATAGTATAAAGATTCATTTCTATAATATACTTAATGATGAATAGCTGAAACAAAGACAATTGTATTGTTTATGATACACAGTTAAAATATTTGAATTGATTTTTTAAATTAATATAACATCTTTGTTTAAATACTGGGATTACAAACGTCTTTGTAGTTGGATATCAGTCTATCCCCCGCTAGCCAGTGCAAACTTTCCATCACCATACTCCCCCTCTTTTCCTATCCTATCCTATCCTATCCTATCCTATCCTATCCTATCCTATCCTATCCTATCCTATCCTATCCTATCCTATCCTATCCTATCCTATCCTATCCTATTCCTGGCCTGTCTTCAAGAGAGAGACATCCTAGTTCTCTCACTCACTAACATTGTCATAACAGTTATTCCTCTAACTGCACTCACAGTCTTTTTGGTAAGCTTCATATTGTGGCTGGTCCTTCCAGCCCTCATTTCTATTGTCTCTGGGTGTTATTACTCTAATGTGTTTTATTTTTCTTAAATCGCACAGATGAGATTATCCTGTGACTATCTCTACTCCTCTGACTCATTTCACTCAATGTAATAGTTTCCATATTCAACCATATATAATAAAATTTTATGACTTGATTTTTTCTGACAGCTACATAGTATCCTATTGTGTATATATACCACATTTTCTTTAATCATTAATCATTTGCTCTCTGCATGCCTATGTTCTTTTCAGCTCTATTTACAATAGCCCAAATTTGAAACAACACAGAAGCCAACAACAATCTTGAAAATTTAAAAGGACACTGATAATATTCTGGGTTCTTAGTGAGAAACATCAGAAAACTTGAAATTAAAGGAACATTTGTTCTTTCAGAATTTAGTATTTTTGTCTGATATATATATTTTTTATAATAACAATTTTTATTTTAAACATAGTGGCTTACATATTGTTGACAATAATATTTTAGGTACATGTAAATATAAAATCAGGGGAATTCCCTTCACCAAACCGTCCTCCCTCTGCCTCTCTTCCCATCGTACCTCACGTCTTCCTCCCTCACCCTCGGGGCAGCCAGGTCAAGTGGTCCCCTCTGTGCCTAGCTAACTACTTGGTGGTCCTACACATGTTTAGTCTTGGTACTTCCCATATACCCCCACCCCAGTTGGGATACAGTACTAGTTAGTTCAAGTCACACCAAGGGGAGAGCAAATGAACCTATAAAGAGTCTATAGTTAATCCTGTGACAATATTCTTCAAGGGTGGAGAAACCCTGTACCTCTTAGGTAAAGGAAATTCCTTTTCCAATGACCCCAATATTTACTGTGCATCTGCAGGAGTGGAAAAAAAAAACACAAAATGCTTTTTTTTTCATTGATATTATTGACTAATATATTTTTTATTGTTGATTTCATGGTGA
>PVKC010025053.1:0-16637 GCA_004027635.1 Crocidura indochinensis | reverse complement strand
CGGGTATCCTCAGGGGTAGGGTCTCATTGTATTTAGGTCAAGGTGTTTTTTTTTTCTTTTCCCGTTTTTTCCAGGTCCCTCATATTTTGGTGGGCCTATGCAAACAAATGCCACTCTAACACCGTTTTTTACTATATTCCCCCTACCAACCCTTAAGAAAAACAGGCCACTGAAACTTTTGAGGTTAAATTAAACTAATGTACTTGTGCATGGATATATAAAAATGTACTTTGCCTTCAATGTCTAAGGAGTAACCTAAGTCTTATGTCTTTAAATTATATTATGTGCTGCTAAGAAATAGTATGTACTACAATCTGGAGATTTGGGGGACAGAGTAATTGTACATGGACTCTATTTTGTTTTTCTTGTTCAATGCTGAAAGTTCAAGACTGGGATATCATCAATGTTTATGCGTGATTGTCCTTCCACTGTAACTTTGCCCTTTCCTCTTTCTTTGCATCTCTGCTCTCATAATAAAAAATAAAAATTAAAAAAAAAAAAAAAGAAATCACTCCTGGCAGATCAGGAGACCATATGGGATGCTGGGATTTGAACCTCTGTTCTTCTGCATGCAAGGCAAATGCCCTACCTCCATGCTATCTCTCCGGCCCTGCCTTTAAGAAGTTTATAATTTTTATGAAAACAACCACAATTGTCTATAACATTACCAGGATGCAAACATTGACCAGGTTTGCCTACCACTGCTCTGGCATCGACTTACTACAAACTGATTTTTTAATACCCAGATGACTTAGCAACAGAAACAACATACTTGCAGGGCCAGTCTCTCCACATCTAATGGTGAGGTGAAACTAGAGGATGCTTCATATTAGTCTGTCTTCGATGAAGGAAATGCACAGAATCCAGAATCTTTAAATACAGGAGCCTGACACCAACAATACCTAAAGTGTGACAAAGTTTCACCGGGACCATGAAAAATAACTCAGGGGTTGGACAGACTTGTATACCTGGAGCCCAGAGTAGGTTTTTTGCCAATAAACTTCTGGGGTGAGGCCTTCTTGTAATCAGGTCAAGGATTTTTTTTTCTGTTTTCCCCATATTTTGCTGGGCCTATGCAAACAATGGTGATTGCCACTTTCACACCTTTACTACTGTATTTTTTTAACACTTATCCCTTAAGAAAGAAAAAAAAACCAGCTTACTGTTAAAGAATTTATACCTGTAATAGAATACCTGTCTCAAATACAGGCAGGGAATGGGAAGGAGGGAGGGGGATAGTAGGGGTAGGAGTATCGCACTGGTGAAGGGGGGTGTTCTATTTGTGACTGAAACCCAACTATAATCATGTTTGTGTTCATGGTGCTTAAGTAAAAAACTTAATTAAAAAAAATAAAAAATAAAAATGTTATATTTTTTGGCCAGATATATATTACAGGAATTTAGGTACTTGCTTTGCATGCAGCTGACCCCAGTTTGATTCTCAGCAGAGTATTTGGTCCTAAACACTCTCAGAAGTGATTCTTGTATACAGAACATGAGTAATTTCTGAGTATAGATAAAGTGGAGAATTTTTAAACTGTATTTATTTGTTAATTGATTGGTTGGTTGTTGGGCCACACCCAGCGGCACTCAGGGGTAGATCCTGGCTCTGTTCTCAAACATCACCCCCGGCAGGCTGGGGACCACATGGGTGCTGGTAATTGAGCCAGGTCCCTTCCAGGTCAGCCACGTGCAAGCCACTCGCCCTACCACTGTGCCATCTCTCCAGCCCCAAAATGAGTTTGAATTCCCAAAATTCAGGATTGATCTCTGAATGAAATTCAGGAATAAGACCTGAGCACAACCAGGTATTGCCCAAAAACACAAAAATGAAAAAAAAGAAAAGAAGAGAATCAGACAAGATGAAATATTTTACTCAGATATGGGAATGCAAGGCAGAAAGCAAGTTGACAACCTAAAACCAGAAGACTAAAAAGAAATGCAAAAAACATTAGCAAATGTCTCAGAAAGAAAAAGATTTATCTTTGGATACCTATGGCCTTCATAACAACAGACTTTCTTAGCAGAAGATTCCAGAGGGGGTGGGGTGGAGAAAGGAACTTCTCTATAAAGATACTGGTGAGCATTAGTATCCTCCAGCTCTACTGGTTATAAGATTAAAAGAGGTTCTTATTGTGCAAATCTACTGATTTTCATTTGTTCAGTTCCAGAATAGGGCCAATGGTCAGCTATCTAGTTGATAATTAGGAAGAATTATGGGTGGGGGTGAAAAGTGAGGAACTTGGTTGATAGTACAGTGAGTAGGGCACTTGCCTGCAAACAGTTAATTCAGGTTGGATTCTTGGCATCCCAAGCACTACCAGAAGAACTAATTCCTGAGCACAGAGTCAAACATTGCTGGGTGTAGCTCCAAAACAAAACAAAATAAACAAACAAGAATTAGGATGAATGGGACAAAGTTTTTGGGTAGGAACTGAGGCAGGATGATTTTCTGGTCAAATTATTCTTCAAATATGAAGGAAAGGAAAGGTGCAAAGGCCATGTCTTTGTGATTATATTTCTTGTATGCTTTGTTTCTTCTTCTAGAAATATTTCAATAAAAACATCTGTGAGGGGCCAGAAAGATAGTACAATAGTACAATAGTACACTTGTCTTACCCATGAAGTTATTCCTAAGCAAAGACAAGAGTAACCCTTGAGCACCTCTGGATGTGACCCCAAAACCAAAATTTAAACAAAAATATAAAACAAAAAATATCCCAATACCTGTGAGTTTATTTATGTAAAAAGATCCTTAATCAATAGTTGAATCTTGGGTATTGTATTATGGCTGACTTAGAACATTTGGAAGTCAGCCAGATTCTGTGGGTGGGCCATTAACCTAGAGTTCTTTCCTTGGCACACCAGTACCTTACTGTATATGTCCTTGACCTAAGGCAATTCATCACCTGTCAAAAAGAATTACTCCAGGGGTAAGCTTTGCAACTTTCACTGAAGCCTACTCTTCTACCAAAAAGATTATATAATTTTTCTCATCTCTACTTGCTTAAGGAGATTGCTAGGGGAAGAATCTTGGACCAGTATCTATGGATGGACAGGAGAGATTGCCAGCTACCATCCATCCACCCACCCACCCAATCAACCACCCATCCATCCAACTATCTGTCTCTTATCTAAGAGCATACGTTTTGTGAGCTTTAAGTATGGGGTCCATTACCCCCTGCACAGCAGGATCTTGAGGTCCTCTGAAAGTGTTCCATAGCATTGAGCTAGGAGTAGCTCCCCTCCTCTAGAACCACTGAGTGTGCCTCTCCCACCTCCCCACCAACAAAAGATAATATTTATGAAGAACTTCTAGTTTCTTAAATAATATGTGTGTAACCAAAAAAAAAATCCTGATTTTATTTATTTATTTATGTTTTGGATTTTGGACCAAACCCGGTGATGTTCAAAGATTACTCATGACTCTACACTTAGGAATTTCTCCTGGAAGACTTAGGGAATCCTGGAATGCCATGGATGGGACCCTAAGCTATCATATACAAGGCAAGCACCTTATCCTCTATGCTATCACTTTGGTCCCTGATCTGATTTTTAAAATACTATGTTGGACTTGGAGGGTACTTGTCTTGCATGCAGCCAACCAGAATTCAATCCTTAGCACCCATATGGCCTCTGAGCACTGCCAAGAGTGATCCTGAGTACAGAGCAAGGAGTAAACCCTGAACTCTGCAAGATGTGGCCTTAAATCAAAAGCTAACAACTGCTTTGTTGTTTAATATCAACATTCATTTTTAATATGGCCTTTGTCCTAAAATAATCAGAAGTTTAAATATGAAATGTTTCTAAACTAGCTGCTTCTATTAATTCCATCTTTTTTTCCCTCCTTTCAGAGGAAAACGAAGATGCAATCTCTTATTACCACAGATAATGCAGTCAAGTTTCCCACTTTTGGGGAAATCATAGGGGTCAGTACATCACATCTGAGTGCAATGAATAGATAAGCTTCACACTAGGAAAACCACCTTCGTGATCATGATATTGCCCCTGCTGGAAGTATTACTAATTCCATCTTTTATTTTACTTGCTTTTGTATTTTGGTAGTCACATCTAGCGATGCTTAGGATTACTCCTAGCTCTGTGCTCAGAAATTACTCCTGGCAGGCTCGGGGGACCTTATAGGATGCTGGAGATCAGATCAGTAGCATGCAAGGTAAACACCCTACCTACTGTGCTTTCGCTCCAGCACCTAAGAGTCTTAGTTCTAAGAGAATATCTTTGACACTCCTATTTAATTCAGACAAGAACCAAACAGTCAGCTGTAGATGCACATGAACTTTAAAAGAGAGAAGCAACCATGTGGATTATATGTGTATGCATATGAGTGTTTTGAATGTGAAGTGGTTATATAATAAAAACTTCTAAAAAAATGAGGAAAGGATAAAAATGACTTAGCACTTCCAACAAAGTTTATAGTAGTATATTCAGTGGACCTGACAGAGAACAGAGATGTGGAGGAGAAAAACAGGAATACCAGGAAGCAATAAAAATATTGCTGGAGGTCAGGACATAGCAATAAAATCCAGCAAATTGAATCCTGATGGAAAAAAACCCTGGGGAGCTATAAAAGAGGCAGTTGAAATAGAAAATGATGCAAGAGGAGAGGATAATTTTAGTTTAAAGGAGGTAGCAGCTAGGGGTGTTAAGAAAAAGGATTAATTTTAAATGTGTCCCAGTCGTTAGAGAAATATTTTTTGAGAAGTGAGAGAGGAATAATGAGGAAAAACTGGTAAAATGTTGTCTCATTTCAAGCAAAAGTCTCCCTAGAATATTTCATCCATTTTTGGACAGTTGATTCTTATAGGAGCACTGATGAACAAGAGACCACTGGAGACTGGAGGGTAGTGAGAAAAGTGTTCTCTGTCTTGACAAGGAGCATATATAGCTCTCCCTGCTAGCAGTAGGTCTATCTGGTATAAGGAAGCAAGTTCACAGTTGGCTTTACACTGCTCAAAAAAAGAAAGAAATCTTGTGAAAGTTAGAAGGAGGCAAATGTTGCTTAGTGTGATGTTCTAAACAACAGCATGTCTCTGTACCAGAATGGACTATTGTAATCTTTTTCACACTTGTTAGTATAAAGCAAAATACTAAGAATGCAATTAATGAATGAATTAATCTCTTTATATCTGAGGTCTTTCCAACTAGTTTGTAGACAGTGGTAGCTCAGGCCTTCATCTTTGATGCAGTTTTATGACCTGGGAACTGGAGGACCTATTGCCCACACACACACACACACACACACACACACACACACACACACACACACACACACACACACACACATAGAGGAAAGTAGCCAGACATACTTGTTATGATGGCCCGGCTGATGTTTCTTTCATTTTTCATTTCTACCAGTCCCTAATTACTGGCTCTTCCTCTTCTTCCTTCAAGTCCTGTTTTCCTATATATTTCTTTAGGATTAGCCTTTTTGACTCTTCTTTTCTTTTTGTTTTAGAGTCTGAGCCCCCATGTGACCATCCCATCACCACTTTGCTATTTGATTCTTGCCAGTCCCCTTTCTCCAGACTTACCTTTTCTTCCTAGCTCTCCAAATACCCTGTGGCTAATGACATAAAACGATCTTTTCCCTGATGGAGGCCAGAGTTAATACTACATTTCTCTACAAAAAAAAAGGATGTAAGAAGTTTATTTTTGATAAAGGAGGAAAAAATGTGAAGCAGTACAAGGAAAGCCTTCAGCAACTGGTGCTGGGAAACTTGGTCTGTTACATGCAAGAAATTGAATTCAGAACTCTTCCTGACACACTGCATAAATATCAAATCAAAGTGGTTGAAAGAATTTTATATCAAATTTGAAACCATAAGTTATATAAAGGAAAGCATCGGCATAACTCTCCATGGCATTAAAGATAAAGTATCTTGGGCCCGGAGAGATAGCACAGCAGCGTTTGCCTTGCAAGCAGCTGTTCCAGGACCAAAGGTGGTTGGTTAGAATCCCAGTGTCCCATATGGTCCCCCGTGCCTGCCAGGAGCTATTTCTAAGCAGGCATCCAGGAGTAATCCCTGAGCACCACCGGGTGTGGCCCAAAAACCAAAAAAAAAAAAAAAAAAAGATAAAGTATCTTCAAGAATGAAACATCACTGACCAAACATGTAGAAGTAAAGACAAACAAATGAGATTACATTTCTGCATCTCAAAGGAAATGAGGACCAGAATACAAAGATTGTTGATGGAATGTAAGAAACTATTCATCCAATACACATCTGATAAAGGGTTATTATCCCAGATATACAAATCACTAGTAGAGCCTATCAAGAAAAAAATCTAACCCCACCCAAAAAGTAGAAGAAGAAATGAACAGACATTACCTCAAAGAAGAAATTTAAATAGTCAAAAGACATATGATAGAATGCTCCACATCATTGATCATCAGGAAGATGAAAATCAAAACAAAAATTAGATGTCATCTCACAGAGACTTACACACATCACAAAGAACAAGAACAATCAGTACTGGTGTGTATGGATGCAGGAAGAAAAAGACTCTCATTCACTGCTGATGGGAATGTTGACTGGTCCAGCCATTTTGGAAAACAATATGGACACTTCTCGAAGAACTAGAATTTGAGCTGCCTTATGACCCAATATTACCAATCCTAGATATATATATATATATATGTATATATACATATATAGAGAGAGATGGGGGGAGACCCTAAAACATAATGCATAAAAAACGCATTTTCACTTCTATGTTCATTGTGGCACTGTTCATAATAGCCAGAATATGGAAACAAACCAAGCATCCAAGAACAGATATGGATAAAGAAATTAAATTTAGTACATCTTCACAATGGAATACTACACAGCTGTTAGGAAAAATGAAATTTGCTTATATGTGGATATGTCAAGAGTATTATGCGGGGCCGGCGGTGGCACCAGAGGTAAGGTGTCTGCCTTGCAAGCGCTAGCCAAGGAAGGACCATGGTTCGATCTCTCAGCGTCCCATATAGTCCCCCCAAGCCAGGACCAATTTCTGAGTGCTTAGCCAGGAGTAACCCCTGAGCATCAAACGGATGTGGCCCGAAAAACAAAACAAAACAAAAAACCAAAAAAAGAGTATTATGCTTAGTGAAATGTGTTAAAGGAATAGAAGGATAGACATAGAATGATTACACTCATTTTGGGGATATATATATATATATATATATACAACTGTAATAAAAAAGACAATAAATACAAATAAATAAAGACAATAAAGATAACTAGGAGTTGGGGCCAGAGAGATAGCATGGAGGTAAGGCATTTGCCTTGCATGCAGAAGGTCAGTGGTTTGGATCCCAGCATCCCACATGGTTCCCTGAGCCTGCCAGGGGTGATTTCTGAGCATAGAGCCAGGAGTAGCCCCTGAGTGCTGCAGGGTGTGACCCAAAAACTAAAAATAATAATAATAATAAAGAAAAGAAAAGAAAGATAAATAGGAGGGTAGTCATACAAGCTAAGGTAGTCATAAAACTGCCCCAGATGGGACCAAAGCAATAGCACAGTCCTTTGCTTTGCAAGCAGCCTACCTAGGAAGGATGGTGGTTCGAATCCCAGCATCCTATATGGTCCCCCATGCCTGCTAGGAGTGATTTCTGAGTGCAGAGTCAGGAGTAGTCCCTGAGCACCTCCAGGTGTGACAAAAAAAAAAAAAGAAAAAACAACAACAACAACAAAAAACAAATTAAACAACAACAAAAAAAACTGCCTCGATACCTATTTGATCAACACAAAGTGGAAACTAATACCAACATCTGAATTTTCAGGAAGTAATGTCTTCAAGTAGAGGAGAGGGACAATGTTTTGCAGGAAATGAAAAGGAAAGGAAAGTCAATCTCAATCTCTTTTCAAGTTTTCTAGGTATGTCCTCTTCTCTTGGAGAACAGGATGTTTAAATAAGCCAAAATAATGAGTACAATAATTTTAAGGATTATAAGATCAGAAAGATAGTATCCAGGTTAAAGCACTTGCCTAGCAAGTGAATATGGACATAACACTAGAATGAATCCTGGTACTGGATACAGACCTGTAAGCACCACCAGGTATAGATTCAGGTGTAAAACCTTAGGCACTATGCCCCACAACCACCACAAAAAAAGTGGGGGAGAGAAAGAGAGAGAGAGAGAGAGAGAGAGAGAGAGAGGAAAGAAAGAAAAAGAATCCCATAAAATATATAATTGAAGTAATATACACACAAACATGAGGTGTGGTTTGGTTCCAAAGTGCTGTTTGCTCTTCAAAGAGGCTTTATAGGATTTCTACAAACTTCCCAGAATTGGAGATTCCTATGTAGCTGAGAGTTTCTTACTCAGGCAGGTCTTGGAGCAAGGATTTTGAGCCCTAGTGATGTGCTTGTAGAGTTTTATAATGCTGAATTGTCTCCTGAGGAGGGCCAGTCACTGACTTTGGGCTGAGTCCTAGGTCATCAATAATTGGTATTAAATCTGGTCAGGCTGTGCTGGGATTGGAATCTTGAGCCTGGAGCTAGGTCAAGGCAAGACAACTCTTATAAAACTCGTCTTGATTTTATTTCTTCCAAAAATTTCAAGGCAGGCTCTTGAGAATGGGAGGCCCCTGACTACCTACCTAACTCAATTTCAAAGCCAACAATTTCTAGCTTTTGGTTCAAACTTTTTGGAATAAGGCTAATTTTCAAGTTCTGAGCCTTTTAACTGAGAGGAAGGATGTATAATTTGAACTGGGAATGTTAAAATTAGAGTTAAGTAAATTCTACTATAAATCAATAATTACTAAGTTTCCGGATATATAATGATAAAATTATGCTTAATTATAGTTTCAGAGGGTCCACACCCAGTGATACTCAAGGCTTACTTCTGGCTCAATACTCAGGGATCATTCTTAGCAAGGCTTAAGGAACCAAATAGGGTGCTAGAGGCCTAACCAGCAATAGCCACATACAAGCTTACCTACTATGCTCTCATGATGTTCCAATAATAATTTCTAACAGAATAATATTTCAGGGGCCGGGTGGTGGCGCTGGAGGTAAGGTGCCTGCCTTACCGCGCTATCTTTGGACGGACCGCGGTTCGATCCCCCGTGCCCCATATGGTCCCCCAGGCCAGGGGCGACTTCTGAGCGCATAGCCAGGAGTAACCCCTGAGCGTCACTGGGTATGGCCCAAAAACCAAAAAAAAAAAAAAAAAAAACAAAAAAAAAAAACAGAATAATATTTCAGATCAACTTTAAGCTCTTTTTTGGATGGGGGAGTATTCCCATCTCTGTCCATCTCCTGGTTCTGCACTCAGGGATCATTCCTGATAGGATCAGGGATCATATGGGATACTGGGGATCAAACCTGGGTCAGTTGTGTACAGGCAAATACCCTGCCTGCTGTTCTATCTCTCTAGTCATCAATCTTAAACTCTTTTCAAAAAGACAAATTTGTGGGGCCAGAGCAATAGTACAGTGGGAGGGTGTTTACCTTGCACGTGGCTGCCCAGGACGGACCTGAGTTCTATCCCCGGCGTCCCATATGGTCCCCCAAGTCAGGAGCAATTTTTGAATGCACAACCAGGAGTAACCCTTGTGCATCACTGGGTCTGGCCCAAACCTCCTCCACCCCCACCCCCACCCAAAATAGACAAATTTGTGGGACCGGAGAAATAGCACATTGGTAGACTGTTTGCCTTGCACGTGGCCAACCCAGAACAAACAGTAGTGGTTTGATTCCCGGTTTTCCATATGACCCCCCACCCAAGTCTGCCAGGAGCAATTTGCAAAATATCCTGCATGTCTATCTTATTAGCTAATCCTAAAATGTAGTAGTATTGTGTAATTCACCTTCGTAACAAGTTTGAAATATAGTGTTTAAGCATTATTGATTGGCTTCTTCACTATTGTCTGAATTTCTGTGCTGCTTTCTAGTCTCATGAGTTTGCAATCTGGTTAGACTCCCTGTGTCAGTTTTCTCCTATTTAACTTAAAGATAATAATAGTCTATCAACCTATGGTGAAGATTAGAAAAGTTTATTAACTTCAATCTTTTGAAACATTGCCTGGATCATAGCAAACATCATGTGAGTTAAAAGATTAAGAATGGGGACCTGGAGTGATAGCACAGCAGGTAGGGTATTTGCCTTGCTTAAGGCCAACTGGGTTTGATCCCCAACCCTGCCAGGAGCAATTTCTTTTTTGTCTGTTTGTTTTGGTTTTGGGGCCACATCCGCTGGCACTCAGAAATAGCTCCTGCAAGACTTGGGGGACCATACAGGATGCCAGGGATGGAACCCAGGTCTGTCCCAGGTCACTGAGTGCAAGGTAAACACCCTCGAGCTGTGTTATCACTCCAGCAGGAGCAATTTCTTTTCTTGTTTTTTTTTTGTTTTTGTTTTTGGGTCACACCTGGTGGTGTTCAGGGATTACTCCTGGCTCTGCACTCAGAAATTGCTCCTGGTAGGATCGGGGGACCATATGGGATGCTGATATTTGAACCACCATCCATCTTGGATTGGCTGCGTGCAAGGCAAACCTTAGGGCTATCTCTCTGGCCCCTGTAGGAGCAATTTCTGAGCCAGGAATAATCCCTGAGCGCCACCAGGTATGGCCCAAAAACTTAAAAAAAAAAAAAAAAAGATGAAAAGTTAGAATTTTGATTCTTTTTTTTTCTTTAATATCTTTAAACACCTTGATTACAAATAAGACTGTAGTTGGGTTTCAGTCATATAAATAACACCCCCCCTTCACCAGTGCAACATTCCCATCCCGAATGTCCCAAAACTCCCTCCTCCCCACCCCCACTCCCTGCCTGTATTTGAGACAGACTTTCTACTTCCCTCATTCATTCACATTGTTATGATAGTTATTAGTGTAGTTATTTCTTTAACTGCACTCACCACTCTTTGTAGTGAGCTTCATATCGTGAGCTGGACCTTCCAGTCCTCATCTCTTTTGTCTCCATTATTGCAAAAATGTCTTTTATTTTTCTTAAAATCCATAGATGAGTGAGACTATTCTGTGTTTATCTCTCTCCCTTTGACTTATTTCACTCAGCATAATAGAGTCCATGTACATTTTGGGCCACATCCAGTGACACTCAGGGATTACTCCTGGCTATGTGCTCAAAAATCGCCCCTGATGTGGGGGACTATATGGGACTCCGGAGGATTGAAAGTTAGAATTTTTCCAGGTGCCCCATATGGTCCTCCGTGCCTGCCAGGAGCAATTTCTGAGCATGGAGCCAGGAGTAACCCCTGAGCACTGCCGGGTGTGACCCAAAAGCCAAAAAAAAGAAAGTTAGAATTTTGATTCTCTCTCTTTGAGTTTGGAGAGAGGGGATAGATTCTGAATTTCTTTTTTAAGATTCGTAACTGTAGGGAAAGTTTGCTACCCTTTTGAGCATCTGAACAAAGCTACCCCTAAGGACTGAAAGCTATTTCAGTCCTATATAAATCTTAGCACTGGTAAACTCCTGATTTCCCCTTAGCCCTGTGACATCTCTGTTCAAAGATCTCTGCTCTATGAGGGCCAAGCTTCTGTCCAGAGCTGGAGCAGAACTGTAGTGTCCTGTTACAGATCTATAAACCTAACATGTCACCTTCATAATCTCCCATGACCCACATTTGCGTGTAACTCTTCTTGATCAGCAATACCCACATGACTTCAGTAGAACAAGATCTTTGAATTACGTACATACAATAAAAATGTGGCCTACCATTAAAAATGACCTGTGAGCAACAGGCATGTGAATGGACGGCAGGAATCGAAGTTGCTAGGCATGAGTAAATGAAGGAACTAGGACACTCTGTATTACTGTAGACCTTAAAGCTCTGCATACTTGGACAAGAGAGATAGTACAGAGGTTAAGATGATTTCCCTGTATCCAGTCCTGGTTGTACCATGTATGATTCCCTGAATACAGAACCAGGAGTCAGCTCTGAGCACCACTAGGTATGACCCCACCCTGTCCCAATAAAATAAAATGAAGATGAAACACTATACTTAGATTACACTAAATTTGTAACAGAACAAAACAAAACAAAACAAAACCATATGCTTCTTTCTCAATAATAAAATTAACCTACCTTGGGGCTGGTGAGGTGGCACTAGAGGTAAGGTGTCTGCCTTGCAAGCTCTAGCTGAGGAAGGACCATGGTTCAATCCACCAGCATCCCATATGGTCCCTCCAAGCCAGGGGCAATATCTGAGCGCTTAGCCAGGAGTAACCCCTAAGCATTAAAACGAGTGTGCCCCCCCCAAAAAAAAACAAAAAAAAATTAACCTACCTTGTTTATAGTGACTTTTTTACTTTATAAAATATATATTTCATAAAGTATATGTGCATACTCTTTTAGTTATATTTAGTTTAAAACAAGTACAGGTAGCTGGATGATATATTTTCTTTCCTTATATACTTATACTAGTAAGTAGTTTTTGGGGGGAGGGTACACCTGGCAATACTCAGGATTACTACCAGCTCTGCACTCAGGTATCACTCCTAATAGTACTGTGATGACTGATTGGAATACCAGGGATCGAATCTGGGTTGGTTTTGTATAAGGCAAGAGCCATTCCATTGCACTATCTCTCTGGCCACATAACTAGAAAAAGAAATTATTTTCTGTTTTTAAACTTTATTGTTGAAACCTGAACACAACATGCACATTAACGGACTCATCAACATCCCTGAATTCTTCTTTTGTACTTTGTCCATCTGGAGGGTCTTGGGGAGAACATGTTATGCATAAACTTGACATCTCCTAGAATATAGTGTTGAAGACCCTGAGGCACTTCCTAAGGAAGTATCACTCTTTTCAGAAAAATATGAAGCCAGGGCCTGGAGCGATAGGATGTTTGCCTTGCACACAGCTGATCTGGAACTGACCCGTGTTTCATCTCCAGTATCCTATATGGTCCCCCAGGTCTGTCAGAAGTGATTTTTTTTTTTTTTTTTGGTTTTTGGTTTTTGGTTTTTGGATCACACCCAGCAGTGCTCAGGAGTTAATCCTGGTTCTGTACTCAGAAATCTCTCCTGGCAGACTCAGGGGACCATATGGGATGCCAGGATTCTAATTGCTGTTCTGCTGCTTGCAAGGCAAATGCCCTCTCGTTGTGCTATCTCTCGAGCCCTGTCCAGGAGTGATTTCTGAATGCAGAACCAGGACTAACCCCTGAGCACTGCTAAGTGTGGCCCAAGAACCAAAACAAACAAATGAAGCCAAAGAAATAGTATACCTTGCACATGGCCAACACCATTTAATCTCTATCACCTTATATGGTCCCCAAGCACTGCCAGAAGTGATCCTTGAGCTTGGGACAGGAATAAGTCCCGAGAACCAGCAACAAGTGTACCACCTTCCCCCACAAAAGTACCAGGCAAATGTCCCATACTATCCTTTGTTTGTTTTGTTTTCTTGTATGACAATGTGCCTTGAACATTGCTCTTGAAATAATTCAGTGTTGAGGTTTTCGTTTATAAACTTTTTTGTTTTTTGGTTTGGGTCCACACCTGATGGCGCTCAAAGGTTATTCCTGGCTCTACACTCAGGAATTATTCCTAGCAGTGCTCATTTCATTTCATATGAAATGCCAGGGATTAAACCCCTAGCGGAGCGTTTTCTTTTGTGTGTGTTTTTTTGTTTGTTTGTTTTACTTTTTGGGCCACACATGGTGGTTACTTCTGGCTAAGCGCTCAGAAATCACTCCTGGCTTGGGGGACCATATGGGACCCCGGGGAATCAAACTGTGGTTCGTCCTGGGTTAGCCGCATGCAAGGCAAACGCCCTACTGCTTTCGCCACTGCTCTGGTCCCAAGTGGAGTGTTTTCAAGACAGACGCCCTACCTGCTGGCTATCATTCAGACCCAGTTTCTAAAAATTTTAATAAGTTTTCCGAAGTCTTCAAAAAGTTTTGCCGGGGTCGGAGAGATAGCACAGAGGTAAGGCATTAGCCTTGTATGCAGAAGGACATTGGTTGGAATCCCGGCATCCCATATGGTCCCCCCAAGCCAGCCAGAAGCGATTTCTGAGCGTAGAACCAGGAGAAACCCCTGAGTGCTGCCGGGTGTGACCCCCCCCCCAAAAAAAAAACCTAAAACAAAACAAAACAAAAAGTTCTGCTAGCCAGGGCCTCAGAGATAGTACAACAATAGAGCGTTTGCCTTACACATAGCCAATCCAGGACAGAAAATGGTTTGAATCCCAAGTCTGCCAGGAGCAATTTCTGAGCACAGAGCCAGGAGTAGCCCTTGAGCACTGCCAGGTGTGACACCCTCCCCCGAAAAGTTCTGCTAAACCCTTCACTGAAAATTTACATGTTGTATTTAACTTTATGCTATATACATGATAGGATAATTTGGGGGAATTGAAGAGTGAGGTAAGGAACCATTCAAGCTAGTTTGCAATGAGCTAGAAGCCATTTTATTTATTTACTTAGCTTCTATTGTTTTGTATTTCAGACTACACCCTGGCAGTGTTTGGGGACTACTCTGGATTTGGTGCCTGGAAATGATTCCTAGTCATGCTTGAAGGAACATTTGGTGCTGGGGGGTGGGGAAGGGGGTTTAACTTGGATCTACCATATGCTGAACATGATGAGCTCCAGTCCCTTCTGGTATGAAGTGGCTTTGCCCTGGTCCTAGGAAACATTTTAATTCTCCACTGAAAACTTAGGTTATTCCCAAAGCCAGGACTGGTACTGAATTAGAATCACCCTGGGGAGTTTTAAATAAATTCCTATCACAAACTAATTATTTCAGATAAGAGTGCAGAACTGAGTAGAAGTTCTTTGAGTTTCTAACAATATGGAGATTCCTCAAAAAAACTGAAAATTGAGCTCCCATATGATTCAGCTATACCACTCCTAGGGATATACCATAGAAACACAAAAATGTAATACAAAAATCCCTTCCTCACACCTATAATCATTGTAGCACTATTTACTATACTCAGACTCTAGAAACAACCAAGATACCCATCAACATATGAATGGCTAAACTGTGGTATGGGGGCTGGGGTGGTGGCACTAGAGGTAAGGTGTCTGTCTTGCCAGCACTAGCCTACCGCCGTTCTATCCCCAGCGTCCCATAGGTTCCCCAAGCCAGGAGCGACTTCTGAGCGCATAGCCAGGAGTAACCCCTGAGGATCACCAGGTGTGGCCCCCCAAAAAAAAGAAAAAAAAAAGAAACTGTGGTACATATACACAATTGAATATTATGCAGCCATCAGGAAAGATGAAGTCATGAAATTTTCCTACACATGGATGTACATGGAATCCATTATGCTGAGTAAAATAAGTCAGTGAGAGAGAGCTAGACACAGATTAGTCTTACTCATCTATGGGTTTTAAGAAAAAAGACATCATTGTAATAATGCCCAGAGACAGACAATAGAGATTAGGGCTGAAAGGACCAGCTCACAATATGAAGCTCACCACAAAAAGTGGTGAGTGCAATTAGAGAAATAACTACACTGACAACTATGGTGACAATGTCAATGAGTGAGAGAAGTAGAATGCCTGTCTCAAATACAGACAGTGGGAGGAGGGAGATTGAGGACATTGGTGATGGGAATGTTGCACTGATGAAGGGAGGTATTTTTTATATGACTAAAACCCAACTACAGTCATGGTTGTAATCAAGATGCTTAAATAAAGTTAATATTAAAAAGTAAATAAAGGGGTTGAATACATGGCACAGTGGTAGGGCATTTACCTTGCATGCAGCCTACCCGGGAAGGACTCGGTTTGATTCCCAGCATCCCATATGGTCCCCTAGCCTTCCAGGATCCATTTCTGAATACAGAACCAGGAGTAACCCCTGAGCACCACTGGTTGTGGCCCAACAACCAATCAATCAATAAATAAACTTAAAAAAAAATAAATAGAATTCTTTTCAAAGGAAAAAAATAGTTCCTTGGCTGAATTAGAGCAATAGTATAATGGGTAAGGTGCTTGCCTTGCACACAGCAAACCCAGATTCTGTCCCTGATACTCTATATGGTCCCTCAGATCCCAGCAAAAGTAAGCACAGAACCAGGAATAAGTCTTGAGTGTTGCTAGGTATGATCTCAAAAAAATTTTTTTTGTATTTTGTTTTTGGCTACACCCAGCAGTAGTGCTCAGGGGTTACTCCTGGTTCTGTAGTCAGAAATCACTCCTGGGGGTGGAGAGATAGCATGGAGGTAGTGCATTTGCCTTGCATGCAGAAGGACGGTGGTTTGAATGCCGACATCCCACATGGTCCCCTGAGCCTGCCAGGAGTGATTTCTGAGTTTAGAACCAGGAGTAATCCCTGAGCGCCACCAGATATGACCCAAAAAAACAAAAATAAAAATAAATAAATAAATAAAAATAAGAACATCTATGACATGTGTGGGGAAAGGAGTTCAGCTATGATCAAAGTAGAATAGACAGAGAGAGACATTGCATCTTCCATCCTTTCTTTTGTTTTTTGGAGGTGAGTCACAGAAGTAGTGTTCAGAGTTTATTCCTGGCTCTATGCTTAGCGATCCCTCTTTTGGATGCTTGAGGACTATATGCAGTGCTAGAAATTAAAAGCAGGCCCACCTCCTGCAAGACAAAGGCCTTATCCACTGTGGGTGGGAGGAAGGAAGGAAGGAAGGAAGAAAGGAAGGAAGGAGGGAAGGAAGGAAGGAAGGA
>PVKC010025052.1:0-16633 GCA_004027635.1 Crocidura indochinensis | reverse complement strand
GGGTTATAAGGAAAGAAAGGACAGTATGGTAACAATATCCAGAGACAATAGAATGAGGACTGGGAGGACCAGTCCATGATATGAAGATTGACACAAAGAGCAGTGAGTGCAGTTAGAGTAAAGAAGGCTCTACCATTACAATGATAGTTGGAACTGATCACTCTGGTCACTCTGGTGCTGAAAGGGTATAAAGTGATATGTCTGGAACCCCCTCAGTAACAATAGTGCAAATCAGTGTCAGAAAGGAAAAAGAGAGAATGAGTGAGAGAAGCAAAATACCTGCCCTAGAGTTAGGGTGTTGGGACTGGAGGAAGAGAAATGGGAATATTGGTGGCAGAAAAGTTGCACTGGTGAAGGGAGGTATACATTCTATGACTGAAATCCAACTATGTACATTTTTGTAACCAAGGTGCATTTAAATAAAAATATTATAACAAAAAATGTCAATACTCAGTGTGAAACTATTTCCTGGAAATCAGAATGTATGTAATGAGATTAGAGCCATAGCATTCAACATTCAGGACTGTGGGTCATGCCTGATCCTTGGTTCCCCCACCAGGACATACAAACTTCCAGGAAGCAGTGACGGGTGTTTAGAAGGGAGTTGCCTGGGTTTCAAGGCCCCTGCCATCTATCTGACTTTCTTACAGCTGCTCCCACAAGTCCAATGGACCAAACTCCAGATACACATGGAGATTGTGATAGAAAGGAAAGCACAGGTAAGATGGTGGAAAGGGGATGCAGGGACTTTGAAGACCCTTTTAGAAGTAGTGGAAGGAGACCTGTCAGTTTGGATCAGTTCTGGCCAGAGGCCTGCTGGTAACAAAAGCATGCTTTATTGCCAAGATCAAGTCATTGGCCTTTCATGTGTGGACTTCATGAATGAACTTTAGTACCAGTCACTTTCTTTCCCCTATTGCATAGAGGGTCCCAGCACACAGAGGTGATGCTGTCGGACTCAGAACAAACTTCCACACCTTCACACACTCGAGAGTCACCATAAACAGAAGCAAAAGGAATGAGAACACTCCCAGTGAGGGATAGAGGCATGGAAAGCCACCAGAGAAGACACTGATTTACTACAGCCACCAGCATCGTGCAGCACATGACGAGGAAAAGCAACAGCAGAGGGAGATACACTCCTTGGCTCCAGGAGATTGAAGGTGAAGAGCTGGTGAAAACGAAGTTTAATTAAGACAGCAGGCGGCCCACGGAGAAAAGCTCAGCTCCTTACCAGCTGGTGCAGTCGGCATGGTGCCCGTGAGCTGCAGGGCACACCCCCTGCCTTGGCAAAAATCTCAGCTCAGAAGCCAGCCCAGGCCAGCTCAGTCCAGCTCAGGCCAGCCCAGACGAGTCAACCTAGCCTAGGTGAGTCCAGTCTAACACAGCCCAGTTGGAGTTGTGCCAGTCCTCCACTTCTGCTTCTCCACTCCTGCCCCTCCACCTGATAGCTAAAATCATTTCCAGCCACTTTTCCCTTTAGCAAGGCCACAACCCTCCACTTTTAAAACTGCAAATTGGCCCCTTCCACTATGCCTATCTCCATGTCCCCAATGGTCCTGGCCCATGACCCACCACATTTCCATCTCCCATGACTGTGGCCTTCAGCAGCATCTTCAAATGTTGGATCCCTCAGGAACTATTGTGAAGTCACCCATGACCACACCTTCCTACCACCTTCCCACCTTTAGCCTGATGGGCATGCTTTGACACTTGCCCTGCCCAGACCAGTAGAACCTCCCCAGAGAATGACATGCAGCAGGGCTGTTCCTCCGGAAAACATACAGAGGAAGGGGTGGTTACATGGGCTCCGGCAGCCCACAAGCAGTGAAGGGACAATTGTCTCCAGGAGCCCATAGGCAGAAACTTGGCCTCAGGGCACTTCTTCCTAGGGGGCAAACTGACCCTCCACTTTCACAACACGGGCAGAGACCAGTGTCAAGGCCCTCTGGACCTGCCCATCCAGCTTGCCGACCTCTGGGACACCAGATTTCTCTTTAAGGTATAGGCTTCAGCAGGTAGAGACCAGTGATTGCTCAGCCCCTCAGTACTGGGAAGAATATTGGGGAGCCCAAAGTGGGGGTACTCTTAGTACGCAACTCATGGCATGGCCAGGCTTAGTAGAGGATCCCAACTTGACAGCCCAGAGGCTGAGTGGTGAAAAACTAGAGTGATTTAGCTCCCATTGCATAATCATTCACTGTCTCCCGTGGAAAAGCTCAAGTCTCTTAAGAGTCTGCACTGAAAAACGTGTGTATGTTTTTATTCCTATGACAGCATTAACTCACTTGGACAACACACTCCACATAATGGCTTCTCCTTTATCGTCCCCCGTGCTGGCACGGAAGCTACCAGAGATGAGTGCTATGGTGTTTCCACTGCCTGAACTCTGTTCCTCCAACAGGGAGAGGGAATTTTATAGTGATATCAGAAAAGTCACTTGGCAAGCAACATTGCAAAATCAGGATAATAGGTCTGGCATGTCTGTTTAAGAACATGAAACGCCATAGCATGGAAAAGCCATGGTATGTTGTGTTTAATAAAGCTAAAGATTGCTTGGTAAATGTGTGAGGGAGTGGAGGAGAGCAGGAGAACAGTGGCTGTGATGTATTATTAAAGGTACCACCACTTCATGTACTTAATTCCATTTTGTACTGAGCCGTAGGCAAGAAGAGATGAGGCGCCGACGTGGTGAAGGAGCCAACAGCCCAGCAGTGCACGGACGTTCCTGTGGAAACTCCTGCTCTGCTTTTGTCCTTCTGAGGGTCTTGCCTGTGCCACCTATCTGCTGCCTCATCTGTGAAATGGGGCTGGTTGGATTTAGCTCTGTCACCTGGGGGAGGCTTGCTGACCAGACACCCAACACCGAACATGTCCCTCTTAAGTGTTCAATCACCTCTGAGTCTAGTCTAACTTAAGCGCCTTTTCACCTAAAATGCAAGAGTCCAACAGACTCTGTGAGCTCCTAGTATAGAACCAGGCCCAGCAGCTTGGGACCTGGTGGCTTTAGGCTGTGCAGCATCAGCTGAGACAGGAAGACCTGGATGGCAGAGCCTGATTGGGAGCTGTGGTTTGAGTATGGGATGAGGCCACTCAGTGGACATGAGCTCACTTCTCAGGCTAAATATCAACAGGAAGGGCAGATGGGGGAGCGGCAGTGACCATGGTCTTATTCCCAGTACTGACTGGACCGCCTCAGCTCACAGTCGATCTTGTTTGAGAACTAAGCTCCGTCTGCCACGTGAGCAGGGGTGATATGCTAGCCCTAGTTAAACTGTGGCAGGGAAATATGCTTGGGGTGACCGGCTGTCACCGTCTCTAGAGGCCGACTTGGATGCCTTGGTCTGCAAGTTCGCTCTCCCAAAGCTTCTGGCTCACCAGAGCAGTGGCATCTCCCCAATTTATTTTTTGAAGTTCTCCTAAATTTACCTGGTGTTTGCCCATCAGAAAAGCAAGCATGTGTGTGTGGGAGAAGGAGCAAATCTGTATACTGCCCCATCTCTCTGAAGTCTGTGGTCTGGCTATTCTTGGACCTCACTGGTTAGGGATGGCATTTGCCTGCCTCATGGGCTGCCTGTCCTCATGCTGAAATAGTTCAGAATGCAGCACCCAGGGAGAACTGCTGGCCATGCCCATCCCAGCTCCTGACTCTGCCCTCAGACTGCAGGAAAACCCTCACCTTTCCCCAGTTCACACATCCAAACCTTGACCTGGATGCATGTCAAGTCACAGGCCCTTATCGTGTCGTACCCGCTGCATGACACCAATGGGTGGCACCATGGATCTGAACCTCTACAAAGATTTGCTTTCCTGTTGCTCCATCTGCCATTCAGGACAGTAGGTATTTCCTCACAGTGTCTCCCACTCAGGATAAAAGCACGTGTAACCACAGTCAGCATGTGGCGATCGTCAGAGACTGTCAGCTGAGGGACTCAGCTGGGAAAACACACACACACAACACACACACAGATACATGTGCGCACACACCACACGGTCTGCTTCTCCCACTACACTGCAAACATGAGTTTATGAGCACCTGACTCTTCTTCGTGCACCGTGTGGACACAAGGTCACCATATCCATTTTGATGGAATGATTATTAATTTGCACATGTCAAAATCTAGTGCTAGAATTGATGATGAGCCAGGAGGCAGGAGGAGAAGGAAACAGCCCTTTCAAATGCGGGTTCAAAGGCAAGACTCTGCGGCTGCTTCTTGGAACTCCATCAATCAAAGAGCGGCTGAAGGGAACTCATGGTAGGTAAGAGTCAGCGGAAAGACAAAGAGGGGAGGAAGAGGCGAGAAGGAAAGGCACACTCGCCTCCCACACACCCTGATGCTCAAGGACATGTAAAAATTCAAACACAAGCACACCTTCCCACAGGTGGACACACATGTAAACATGCTTTCACATAGACACGCATACTCACACCCTCCCATACAGACACTCACTCAAAGTACACAATAACACATTTATATATATATATAAATATATATTCCAACATATATATATTCCATATATATATATATATTCCAACATATACACAACCCCTCACGTACTCCCACATAAACACACAATCTTATAGATATTCACACATTCTCATAGATACATATGTTCACTGCTGATGTATATTCTCACATATACACAACTCCTCATATATACTTTCATATAGACAAACTCTGTATTCCATGTATCTACTTACACACATATATGTTCAAACATATCTTCACATATATAAACTTCCATACAATATACTTCAACTATCTCACATGCTTGACATATATGCATACATGTAACATTCACACACATATACACACAGGTGAAATTCCTTCCAAGTTTCTAGAAGGCTTTCACACTTCTGTGCCATTTAATGCCATCATTTAGTGTCTTGAGATCCTTAACTTTGTGATGATGGCAAAAGCCAGTCTCGAGGGCAGGGCAACTCTCAGGGCCCACAGTACAGCGTGAGCCTCAGCAGGGCATTCCCACTAATTGGCAAAGGCACGCTAGGAATACCAGCCTAAGCCCATCGCTCAGCCACAATTACAACAGAACTGTCGTTGCTGACCTAGACAAGAAAGCAAAGAGGGTCTGGGAAATCCTGGCACCACTTTACAACCCGAGCTCATTAAAGACCACATTCCCTAGCAGCTCAGAAAGCGGCAAGAGACAGGGCCCCGGCTGGGTTGCCTGCAGCCTGACAGTGACGCCGTGAGTGCAGCCATCTCTGCTTCTAGCCGGAGTTTGCACGAAGAATCTGGATGCTGCTTCACATGGAAGCAACTTCCTGCCCAGCTCTGTCTTAGAAATTGCTCCTGGCAGGCACGGGGGACCATATGGGGCACCAGGATTTGAACCGATGACCTTTTGCATGAAAGGCAAACGCCTTACCTCCATGCTATTTCCCGGGCCCCCAGCTCTGTCTTGTGCTAAAACATAGCCCAGGTCTGGGGGAAGAGTACAGGGAGCTTGTGAGGGGATTCAAGGCTGCCCAGGATTTTGGGATCCTGTTTTTTCTAAATATGGGATTCTGAAAGTGGGGTTCTGTGACACACTTGTGGGGGCTTCATAAAACCCTATATAGGTTTCAGTGGCACCTCAGAGGGCTTCTGAGTTTGGGGACCTCTTGGATTGGGGTGCTTGTCTCTGAGACTGAGAACCCTGTCTGAGTTTCAGAGAACTTCTCTCTGAGTTTGTAACCCTTCTCTCTCAGTCTCTGACTTCAGTGGAGGAATAGCAGTGGTAGAGGACCTACACTGTGGGGTCAGCCTCCTCTTGCCATGAAGGGCACAAAGGGGTCACTACATAGCTGTGACAAGACTTCAAGTCTTCCTGCCTTGTTTTCACTGTCACTCAGATTCCTGGGTGAAGTGGAGTCTTTTTCTATCTACATATAAATAAGGTTACACCTTATTTTACCCAAAACAAAGATCATCCCTGGTTTCTTTGTATCTGTTTAACAACTTGGTTTCACCCAAAACAAAGATTGCATTATATGTCACCCTGAGTGGGATAGGCTCAGGATAGCCCGAGTTATCTGAACTTACTCTGTCCTTACTGCCCCACCCAGGGGTGGTCTCTGAACTCAATAAAACAGTTCTGGCAGGCATCTTGCTTGATATACAAAGATAAGAGACTGCCAGACTACACGTGTTTCACCCTCAGCCTGGATTGGATTATTTTATGTGCAACCCTGATTCAGACCCGTTCACCTGGGATTGGAAATGTGGCACATGGGGTGATTTGGCAATATACACGTACACACATGCATACACATGTGCATCCATGGGCACAGACACATGCATACATCAAGCCATGCACCATAAGGAGCAGATGAGACAGAGGACTTGCGGATGCCACCTCAGACATAGCTCAACGGTGAAATGCAGAGTCAGTACTGTTGCATTTGAACTCACAACCAATCACCCCACTCCCTGATTGCTGCAGACTTTCCAGCAGTTTTGTTCTGTCATGCAGGACTCTCTGTATGATGGTTGTGTGAATGAATAGTGGGGAGACAGGCCCCAGGTGCTGTCCAGGGCACAAAGAAAAGCTGAGCCCAAGACTTTCCAGCTACTCCACAGACAAAGTCTCAGGAAAGATAGAGCTGCCCAGCCCCAGCCTGCCAGAGCAGTGGATGAGGCTTATGAGCATGAAAGCGGGTGTGGGAAGTCCGGTGGAACAGACAGTACTCAGGCTACCAATGTTAGCTGCCTGCCAGAGTCTGAGAAATTACAGCATTCGGATCTGCAGATATTAAGGAGTGATTTCTTTTGTCAAAGCACTTGTACCCCAGGCCAAAGGCCTTCTCCCTAGCTTGGGGATGCTGGGAGGCTTGGCAGGCCCCCAGCCATTCCCCTCTTTCTCCCCCACACCCGGACTCCAGGCCTTCCCTGGGTGCCTGCCCAGGCAGCAAGAAAGGTGTGTGATAAATAAATAATAAATAAATAAATAAGGAAATAAAAAGCACTTGTAATTCTCAAAACAACAAAACCAACAACAACAAAGCAACGTATACGTCCAGTCCAAATCAGATAAAGAAATGAACCAAGGGGGTGATGGGCTCCGTCTGTTACTGCCTTTGAAAACTCTTTAATTAAACTCAGATATTTAAAGCAACTTCCGAGAAAAGCATATGGACTCAAGAAGGAAGACCATCATCTTCAGAAATGACCTTTCCTCCCACTCCCCAAGAACGCCCAGAAAAAAGAAAAAGAAAACAAAGCAAAACCCTCTGAAACGCACCTGTGTTTCTGTACAGTGAGAAGGAAACCAAGGCCGGTGCTACTGTATGGGAGTTGCACCCTCATGCTTACTCTCATTCCCTCCAGCCCTGACAGGAAGGTGGGTGGCTGGGGCAGCCCTGCACAGCACCTCAGGATCTGTTCCCAGGGATCAGCCAAGAGCGGCCATGTGGCAACCCACTCCAGCTGCGTTTGGCCTCGTGACACTTTGGAAAAACAAGCAAGAAAACCTTGAGTTCCCACAATGCTCATCAAGTCTGAGATGCTGCCTGGAAAAGCCAAGACTGGGACCGAGGCCCAGCTGCTGCAGACAGGACACAACTGTTTGGGACCTGCCACCAGGCTGGGCCTACTCTGGTCCCCACTGTCCACCAGTCGCTCATCACACAGGATGTACAGGGCCCAGAGGGGAAACAGGGATATCGGGGAGCCCTGAAACTCACAGCGAAGGAGATAAGGGGACACGAATGATTGGAGACTGTGCTCACCACACATGGCCCAGCAGATGGCAATTGTGCCTGTGGCACAGAGCCTGTCCCCACACCCCAATAGTTGCATATGGCTCCTCTGCTTTTCCTAACCCCCAACTATGGTTTTACTCGAAAGTGGGATGTGCTATGGTCCCTCATGGGGGCAATTTTCTCTTCCTTGCAGAGCCAAGGAAATGGGGGCATAGCCAGTGTAGGGGTTGTCCTAGGTCCCAGAGCTGCCATATGGTGGTACTGGTTTCAGGGGCCCCAAAGCCAAGCAAGACTAAAAGTCTCTCCATGCAAGGCCGGTCATTGGGGCAGGTGGCTTGGGATAAGGGCGTGCAGTAGGCAGGTGTTGTCATGGGAGATGTCACCAGAGATGCTTTCCAGTGAATCAGGCCTTGGTCATGGGGGTGAGTGACAGTGTTTGCAGAGCTGGGCTGGCCACTTGGGTGGGCAGTTTGGCTTCTGCAGGCAGCACCTGCATTGTCCAGCCTTGTCAACCAGCGTCACCTGCTCTCATCTAGTCCCTGGAGACTTTGGAGCAGCCTGAAGAGGGAACTGAATCCCACAGCAGACCCTGGTCACAGAGGGACACTTTGCCCAGCCACTAGGCCTGGGGAGCTGATTTCCACACTGGGTCAAGTCCTGCACCCCCCCAGGCTCCCCAGGACAGAGAACGGGGCACAGCCAGCCACTCCCAAAACAGACGCCAACCAACATCTGCTGCGGACTGGAGTATAATTCAGAGAGGAAACAGGCAGCACTCGCTGTTGAGAGAATGTTCATACACAGTCAATAAAGTAACTAACCAATCCGTGGTAACAGCCCCCCAAGGACAGTTCTGGAGGGTTTTACTCGAGAGCAAATTAGAGCAAAACAAAGATGAGTCGACCAAAAATCAGCACACGCTCCTCCGTTCTGTCTACGAGTCCTTGGAGGAATCTGTGGACATTATCCATGTCTTCCCGCGGTTGCTTCTCTGAAGAGAGTGAGCAGGGCCAGGCTCAGCTTACGCGCTGCCAAGGTGAACTCAGGACTAACTTTCTGGAGTGGCACTAACCCAGGAGGTAGCCGAGGGCTCTGTCCAGGTCATGCTTAGCACCAGTGTAGCGGTTGTCTTGTAAGTTCCCTATGTCCCTTGCTGGAGCCACGTTCTCTTCCATGGAGGAAGAGAACCATCTGTAGCTCCATGACCTCCAGGATAATGATGGTTCCATTCTGCAAAACTTCCCCCAATGCCTGGGGTTGGGATTTGGTGGGACAGGGACAGTACAATGATTTCATTCACAAAACAGACGCGACCCAGAATGTGGCATCCGGATGCTGACTTCCTATTTGGGTGCTTATGTCCACCGCTGTGCAGTCTCTGGGAAGGGATGCCTTCATCACAGCAATTAAAACATGCCCATCAACGGCCAATTACTCTGACAAGGGCCAATTGCCTGACCCAGTTCCAGTCTGGCTTCTTCTGTCTGTCACTGGTGAGATCTGGACCATTTTCAGGACACAGAAGACGCGGCTCTGCCCTTTCTTCCTCAGCCGAATCTGTCAGCAAGCAGATGGACGTGGGGGGAAGCAGCTTCTCCCTGGCTTCTCTGTTTATTTTAACTTACTAATCCTTCTATGGTGGGCACATAGGCCACTCCTTGGCAGGTTCTGGGGCTGTGACTGTGTCTTGAGAACAGTGAGACAGACACCAAGCAAACAAACTTCCTTTTTTTTTTTTTGGTTTTTGGGTCACGCCTGGTGATGCTCTGGGGTTACTCCTGGCTATGCACTCAGAAATTGCTCCTGGCTCAGGGGATCATATAGGACACTGGGGATCAAACCCAGGTCCATTCTGGGTCACCCATGTGCAAAGCAAATGTCCTACTGCTGCGCTATCGCTCCGGCACCAAGCAAACTTCTTTAACTTCTCTCCCTCTCTCTTTTTTATGTCCAACTCCAGTGGTGCTCCTGATGCAAAGCAAAGGTGGAAGAAGAATGCAGACATGTGCTAGTTTCATTGAATTATTTCTTCAGCCCCACACTACTACAGTAATAGTTTCCAACACTGTTACCTATTGTGGTAAATAAGGACCTTTTCCTGCTTGGAGCAGCCCATTGAGAAGCTTACACGGATACTCTTTAACTGTGAATTAGATGTTAAACCAACTGTTTGGGTTTTCCCATCAAATGTGAACTCCCACAGCTGACCTTGTAGCCAGACAAAGTCAAAGCTGGCTAGTCAGCTTCAGGCATTGGTGCTGCTGGAAAACTCTAACCCAACCCAACCCTCTCATCACTAGTGACCAGCATCTGCATCCGAGGCTGAACTGAGAAGTCCTTTCCTGCCTTCAAGATGACCTGGCCCTCTCTGAACTCAGGTTGAATCAAGAGCAAGCACTGAACTCAAGTAGATGGCTAGTGGAGCTGTGGATAGGTTGACAGGAACGTCAGCTGCACAGCAAGGCCCTGTCCATAGGATGGTGACTCCATGGGGCTGCCAGAGGACCACCCACCCCCACCCAGGACAGAGCACAGGCATGTGTGCGGACTGACATGACACATTTTCTGTCCACACAACGCAGGGGCCCAATGATACAACCGTGCTTCAACCAGAACCCCCAAATACTAGCTTGTCACTGCCAGCTGTTATGCCCAGCCCCAGATCACGTTGCCATAGAAATCCCACCTCTCTCCTGCAGGAAGCACTTTAAATAACATTGCCAGACAGTTGCGATTAAAAATGATGAAGGAATGGATGGCAGACCCCTTTGGATTTCCAAATAAACGCCATCAACCAAGTCCCAGCAGGTGCTTGTGAACAAAGAAAGTGGGTGGTGGGAAGGGGGGAGGTCTCTGCAACATGTCCTGTGAGCCCCTGTAGTTGCCATCAATCCATGTGGAACTCAGGAAGTAGGTGCATGAAGCTCAAACTCCTGAGGTGGTGCACATGGCTGGGGAAGTAAGTAGTAAAGTCACAACAAACATCATGTCGGACTCTCTCTCACTCTGCACTTCTCATTATCCAGAATACATTCAGTCTACTTTCCACATGCCTGCAGATGTCCATGACCAAGTTCCCACAGAATTTGTTCTTGTCAACCCGAGTCACAGTACCCCCGACCCCATTGTCCACTGGGTCCCTGGACTCTGTGGAGTCCAAGCTACAGACTGGGCCATACTCAGGTTCACACTGTAGGAGGGGCCTGAGGATGGTGTTGCCTGGTGAATGCTCAGGTTCGGGTGCCTGGTGCTGGGCCCCCTCGTGTCTGCAGTGATATCTGAGTGAACTGGGCTGGGTTCTGTTCAGAATCCCTGCCTCTGTGCAGGATTGATGTGGACAGATGTGAGCCCAGCGCTGATGTTCTTCTGTGAAGCCTCATGCCCCTTCCCCAGCTCCTGTACCATTGACCTGCAGGAGTAATCAAGGCTTCAGAAAAGCAATTTCCCTTTGACCAGACAAAGCCATTCCAATGAATCAGAGCTAAGTGATACGGTATTTCACAGAGTGTTCACATGTTGGGTCTAGAAAGCATTATGGGCAAGATGCAGAAATAGCAACAGAAAGAGAAGATGACCCATCTCTCCAGCAACAGAACGGGCAGGGCACATCAAGCAGGCAGACAGAGCACAGACATGAACACTAGTACTTACAGAAGAATTTTTAGCACTAAAAATACAGGGCACAAAAATAGTATGTTACAAGAACTGTCTCAACAAAAAGCATGGTGGGTGGAGCTCACTCAAGGGAGCTTAGGCATGGTCTTTTATTCTGATAATTCACAAAGTACCTTCACAAGAGTCCAGGCCAGTGTTCTGAGAGTTGGTATGCCAGGGAGAAGCTGTAGTGACACCTACCCGTGCAGAGGTAGAGACGGCTCCACCAGTTGTGTGTATGTAGGCTAGGGTTTCTACGACTGTCAACTTCCACCAATCTCATAGTTGATGACCCCTTCTCCCCACTGGAAAATAATGACCAGAAAGTCATGTGGCTCCATGGATAGCAGGGCTTTCCTGTCTCTGCAGGCAGGAGGATCTAAGAGACACACACCAGACCATCGAGACAGGCAGATGGGACTGGGAAAGGCAATTGTCTCCACACCAGACAGGGTACATGGTTTCCATGTCTCTGCTCACCTCTCAGGATGGTTTTAGGATTGAAAAACTGGTTTTGTGCTAGAGCTGGATTCCTGGGCTGATGAATCAATCAATGGGGTGAGAAACAAGGCTCAGACCCAAACTCAGAAGCAAGATGCAAACTCAGAATGGCATTTAAACACCCTTCACCAATGTCCATTGCATGTCTGATGCTTCCACAACCTGACGATCTGCACCACAGGAAACTTGTTTTTGGTTTGAGAACATCTGCTCTGGTTATCCAAGGTCAATCGTTAAGGGACAAGAGAGAGTGTCCTCTGAGTCACATCAATGAGAGGGTCTTTTATCCTTCAGGCCAATAACCTCCTCAGGCGAGTCAGACTAGGAGCCCAGTATCAGTTGTCTTCCCACCCTGGCCCTTTAGAGACACAGAGAGAGTCATGACTTCCAGGCAACAGGATTTCTTTCATACTCGGAAGCGGGCTTGAGGAGGGCAAAGTCTGACCATGATATGTGGCCCTGTGGAACCCAGAGCTCCTCAGAAATGCTTTAGGAGTGGATGTTTCCGTTCCAAGCGCCCCATGAGTACTTTCTTCTGAGTGTTTCCAAAGCAGAATCTGTGAAAGACCCTCCATCCAGAGAACCCAAAAGGACCCTCTGGCCCAAGTAATGCTGGCCTCCCATTTCTGCTCATAAAAAATAGATGATTCATATTTTAATCTCCCTCCTGAAATCTAACCATTTCCCCCTTGTTTTGCCAAGAAAAGACAGATGGTGAATCAGCTTATAAATCAGCCTCCAAAATTCTTGAAGGCAAATAAGTGCTTTTATAAATCAGGGTTTTAAAAAGGTCTCATTTTTATAGCAGTTATTACTTTGGAGCAATATTTCCCTAATTATCTTCCTAAACATTAAACAGGGCTAATTTATGCATTCCTGAACAATTTTGGATTTTCGAACGAAACAATCAAGCTTCCGTGCATCCCTTTTCGTTTTCAATCATGGCAAAGAAGCAATGACCTTGATCGGCCCTACGGCTTCTTGCCCTAATAGGTAATGGAGCCTCGTGGAGAAATCATTCATTGCTTTCAATCATGGGACACGCTTGGAAAGGAGAAGGCAGTTGGGTCCTGAGCAGGATAAAGGGAAGATGCTGAGGGTTGTAAACTAAGAAAATATAATGGGGTCGAAGCAACAGTGCAGCGGTAGGGCGTTTGCTTTGTAACCAGCTGACCTAGGATGGACCTGGGTTTAATTCCCTGTATCCCATATGGTCCCCAAAGCCAGGAGCAATTTCTGAGGGCATAGTCAGGAGTAACCCCTGAGTATCTCCAGGTGTGGTCCAAAAAAAAAAAACAAACAAAAATGATATCCACATGTTAGGTAAGACTGTCTAGGGTAGGCACCATGTTTCTAACCCCTTAGGTCTACAGGTCTGATGAAGCAGGGTAGCAGTGGCAGAGAAATAATTCATAAGCAGTCAGAAAGATATTCATCAGAGTCAGCTCACTTTATTCCTCATGGTCTTTCTCTGCCATGTGCTTTTTCTATCTGCCATGAGCTCTCACTGCCCTGTGCTGCCTATCCTATGTGCATTCTTTGCTGAGCTTTCCCTGCCTTGTATCCCCTAAGCCATGTGCTTTCTCTCAGGAGCCCCCAAACCAGATTCTTTCTTTATTATCCAGAAGCCCACTCACCAGGGTGGGGGAAGGCCCTGTAATCCAGGTGGGTTTTTACATACCAAAAGAAGAGGTTAGGGGGGGCCCCCGGGAGATAGCATGGAGATAAGGCGTTTGTCTTTCATGCAAAAGGTCATCGGTTCGAATCCCGGTGCCCCATATGGTCCCCCGTGCCTGCCAGGAGCAATTTCTGAGCATGGAGCCAGGAGTAACCCCTGAGCGCTGCCGGGTGTGACCAAAAAAAAAAAAGAGAAGAGGTTAGGGAAACAGGAAGTTGGGGGGAGGGTTACAGAGGGAGAAAAAGGAAAAAGATTTCCCAGATGGGCAGAGCACCTCAAGAAGGCCACATTGCCTGGCACCACCTGTGTGTTCTGCTCAATTCAACTCCAGCTCTCAAGGAAGGAGCAGAGCATCCCCCAAAGTCAAGAACAGGGTCCGATGGGTCTGCTTGAAGAGCTGGGAGGGACATGTCAAGGACTCCACCACACAAGAAAATGGTGTGAGAGGAAGAGGCAGCATTGAGGGGAACTGGCCAGACAGGGGCAGGGAGGTTGTTTCAGGCACAAGGGCCTGCTGCTCTGGGCCATGAACACAGTTCTGGCAGTTGCATGCAGGGAAGCAGCTTTTTCTAACCTTGTGCTCCCATAGGCAGGGTTTTTATGGCAGGTCCCCGTGTTGCTGCCACTCCTAGTTTCATAGAACACGCAGACAAGTCTCCCCAGAAAGACTCACTCACACAGCAGGCGCCCAAGACAGCAGCGAGCAGCAGAGAACAGAATTGAGAGTAGCAAGGATGAGTTTTTATCCCTGTTTAGTCAGTCCTGCCCTGTGAACACTCAGGCCCTAAAGACATAGCATCCCCTCTGTCTTGAGGGCCTGTCCTGCTGAACACGGAAGTGAGTTACTTCGACACGGTGTTTACACGCCGCAGTGAGCTCTGTGTCTATACGTGGCAATGAGTCTATGTCTACACGGGGCAGTGCGTCTGTGTCTACACAACAGTGAGTTGTGTCTACGCATAACTGTGAACACTACACGCAAGCACGCAAGCAAGCAGTCCGTCTGGCCCCACGTAGTCAACGGTGCATGTGCCTGGAACATCTCACAATCTCTCAGCTCCAGGGCCCCATCTTACTTCTGAAGGCAGCGCTTTACCACACGGTCCAATCCGGGACTAGGAAGCCCGAATTCAATTCTCACTTTAAAATAATTCCGATAATGATATTGGCTTAATATGAACTTTCTGGCATGAAGCATACTACAGCCTAGCAGACACGCCGCATTGAAAATTCAAGCCCATTAGCTTCCGATTAGTAGTTTTCACACGTACTGGAAAAATAAATGGATTTAGCACCTTTTCCCTGCCCACGGCAGTCCTGACAAATTTCTCCCCACAGCACTGCTCCCCTGCTGCAAACATCCACCACCCCTACCTCCCAGTACTTTATGCCAAGCCCAGGAGCAGTGGCCACTCCACTCTGCACTGTGGCGGCGAACCTGACTCAGAGGGCCACAAGGGCCTGCATGGAGAGCTCACCACGAGCTAAGTTCTGTGGGGCCTGGGAGATCCCGTGTGGAGAACTTGCCATGAGCTGAGTTCTGTGGGGGTACAGATGCTGGGGCAACACAAGCCAGGCCCAGAGCAGAGTCTTGAAACGTGTACAGTCACCACCATCTGCAGCCCTGCCCCACCCCAGGGCCTCCCCACTGCTTCCTCCTCTCTGTCCTGTGCAGGACTGCATCTCCAGTCCACCGAAGTGCCCATTCACTGTGCCTGTCTGTGCCTTTCTTATGCCTCACCAGCACCCTCACACTAGCCACCTGGGTCCTCATCTTTGACCTCAGCTTCACCCTCATATATGTCCTATGTTCTCACCTAGGCCCACTGGACCCTCACCTGTGACTATCCCTGAACTCACCTCCATCTACCCTTGCATCTCCTGTGCTCACATCTGTGCCCATTGGTGCCATCTTCTCTGCCCTCACCAGTGTCCACCTGTGCCAGTTCTGCTCACCTGTGCTTTTACCTAGGCTCACTTGTGTACTTGCCTGTTCTTTCCCCCATATCCTCACCTGTGCCTACCTGTGCCCACCTGTGTCCTCACCTACACCTGCCTGCACCTGTACTTGAACTTTCTCCATACTCGTCTGTGCCCACAGACTTCATAGATGCCTCCTATCCTCACCCACCCACAACCCACAGCCCACAGCCCCGCTGCTATTGTTTCTCACCCCCAGCCCTTCCCCACACCCCGCCTCCCCCAACGTGCTGGTGCAGGACAGCTAGAGACGTGCCCTTCGCATCTCGAGAAAGTGATCGATGTGTTTGCCCTAAATGTACAACTGTGTTTACCCTGGTTTTATAAATGCCTTTAATCTGCTTGTCGATCATTACTTCCAGGCCATTAACTTGGGGACTGTGGAGATGGAGCTGGATCCAGTTTCATTGGGGGCTCATTGGCGGTGGGAAGCACTGGGCAGGTCTGTTCCACATCCGGTATGCATGTCACTTGCAGGATACTACATCCCCGGGCAGTGGCTACTCTGTGGAGTCAGGGGACAGACTCTGAGGCAGAGGTCAAGAAGGCAGGACAAGAAAGCGCATTTCTCAGCCTGGCAGCAGCCTCTCATCTACCATGGTGCACGAAGGACTTGCAGGTAGAGGACAGGGTACACAGTCAAAGCAATGCTGGTGCCAACCCCGGGGTTGGATGGTGGTAGGCAACTGACCTCGTCCTGGTGAGACCAAAAAGGCTGCTGCTGAAAAGAGCAGGTGCAGGAGCCAGGGGAGGGCATGAACCCCTTAGCCCCATGACTTGGACACTGATTGCTCCTCCTGCTGGGGAAGTAGGTGGGTGCTGAACACCAAGGCCATCCTGAGAAAGAGGAAGGGAGAGGTCCAGCGAGCATCTGGCCTACATGGGTGCTGGGAAGGCAGCAATAAAGCAAGACAACACATGTCTGCACATATGATACATATGTTTGTGCATAAAGGAAATGCGTGCACACACCACAGGAAACATGCACACAAGATATAGAAATGTGATAAGGTACAGAGGGTATACATGTATGCACACAGAACCTGCATACACGAACACATGAAACAGATCACACTGGCACATGGGCTGCACATGTGACACAATGCAACATGATA
>PVKC010025051.1:0-16737 GCA_004027635.1 Crocidura indochinensis | reverse complement strand
TGAATTTTCTTTCTACCAATTTGGATGCTAATATGTAAAGACCTTACTTCAGTATTTACAGCAAAGCTCTGATATGACTACTGTTCAAAAGTCAGAAGTGTTGGCTTCCTTCAGCTGTCATTGTTGGAATATGACAAAGAGTTGCTCTATAATAAACAAATGAACTCCAGATCATCAAAATTTCTATCACCTCTTTTCTTATTATCTTGGGATGGGGTTTATGTGTGTAAACCAAAATATATAAGATGCAAGGCAAAGGCTCTTCCACTGAGATACATTCCCAGTTCTGGCATTTCATTTAATACCTGCAAGGCATAAAAGTGTCATCTTTGATCTAATTTTTGCATCCATTATGATCAAAGCAGTACAAATATTGTGACATAAATTCATGATTTGGAGTGAAAGATCCAAGAGCTTGACAGAGACTGAATATCCATGATCAACAAAGGAAGAATGGCACAATTAGCTGCAGTGAATACCAACACACTTCTTAGATGTCCTGGTTTAACTTGACACTTAGAATGCCAAGACTCAAAGAGGAAGGTAAAATGTCTCAGGTAACAGAGTTAATATTCCATGAATTATTCCATGATTATAAATATTTTTTCTCTCTCTTTTTTTGTTTTTTGCTGCTCTTTCAAAAGAAATACGATTGCAGGGTGGAACAAGGAGTAGCAACATTTTGTGCCTGGCAGTACTCCTGCTCTGCACTCTGGGATCACACTTGGTGATCCTCAAGGAAACATACGAGGTGCTAGTGGTCACACCCAGGTTAGTACTTGTAAAGTAAATGGACTATCTCTCTGAACTATTTCGCTGGTTCAGTGGTTGTCTTTTTGATTATTTTAGAAATAACTGGAAGCATTCTGAAACCACTGTGATTTGTGCTTATGAAAATGATCTGGCAGTGAGCACTTTATTTACCTTTCAATACTGATGTTGGCTTTCCTGTTTCTCTGCTAGTTACATTATCCTTGGTATAAAAATGGAAAGAGCTGTTACTTGTTATTACATTCAAAAATATGAAATGGGCCTGACAGACAGTACTAGTGGGTGAGTTACTTACTTTGATTGAAATAAGTATAATATGACACCTAGAAACACGTAAGGTCTCCCAAGTACCACCAGGGGACAATTCTTAGCCGAAATTCAGGAATAAGCTTTAGCTCCACTAGGTAGGGCCTCCAATCCAAAAATTAAAAAGATAATTAAAAAGACCAAGGTGTGTGTGATGAAAATGTGTCCTGGATCCCACATCACACAAGAATATCTCAAAGACAATGGGGAAGCCTATATTTCTTTTTATAAGTTTAAGATCTATATAATACTACCTCTTAATCTGTTTATCCCCAAATGTAAGGTAGTCTCCTCCATCACTTTGTTCTTAAATTTTTTAACTTATTTTTATTAATTTTTTCCTTTATAAATGTGAGTATGTATAAATGTATAGATATATGCATGTATATATCTTGAACTTGAACCATCTTGTTTTGCCCCACTAATGGAGGGGGGAAATGGAGGGCAACTAGACCAAACAGATGAACATTAAGTAGAAATAAAAAAAGGTTCGAAATTAAGCACCAAATCCAAAACCAATGACAATGGAATCAATACCCAATCTACAACATACTAGACAAAGAGCGGACCACCTATACTTACAGCCTGGGGGGTAAAAGAGGAGGACATGGAGTGTATACTGGGAACAGGGGTAGAGGGAGAACAACACTGGTGGTGGGAACACCTCTATTCAACATCACTATGTACCTTAAATATTACTGTGAAAGATTTGTAATCCACTTTGATCAAATAAAAAAAATGTACAAATACCTACATGACATACTTACATCTTAATACTTGAAGTTAGGTGAATTTCCTCATTTTGGCAATAACATATATATAACATATATATGTATATAGATATTCTGGCTATACATATTGCTACCAATATAAAATTTTTCCACGTTAAAACTTAACTAAAAATACTGAACATCGACTAATAAACTCCATTTTAATTAGGAGTATAAACATGGAATGATAAATTTACTGAAAGAAAATATTCCTTTTACAACTATCTACTATAGCAATATTATCAAATCAGCACTTCGTAACAAGCTGAATCAATCCCTATGATAAGGTCACAGCAATCATCAGGCCAAAAAAGTTTCCCACTTTGACTTATCCCACATTTCCCACATTGAATTTCCTACATTGAATTCCCACATGACACCTATACACCCTCTACATATAACACAAAACAGTATTTTCACAGACTTAGAATTTCAATGACATATATTTGGCACTACTTATAACATTGCAGTCAGTATTACTTCAACTAAGAATAAAAGGCAAAAACATCTAATGAATAAATAAAAAATATTCCTAAAGGTTCTTTGAAATACCCAGAGAAGATAAAATGACAATGATTTGTTTTTAACAAAAAATACAAATGTCATATTTTAGATCTGTGTCTACAATTATTAAGAGAATAAAACCATAAAATACAAAATAAAACTTTGGGTTGAAGCCAGAGTGATAGCACAGCAGTAGGGCATTGCATTGCATGTGGCTGACCCAGGATGGACTTGGTTTGATCCCCAGAGTCCCATATGATCCCCTAAGCCAGGAGCAATTTCTGAGCACATAGCCAGAAGTAGTCCCTTGAGCATCACTAAGTGTGGCAAAAAAAAAAAAAGAGAAATACCAGGAATATCTGAAGAGACCAAGACACACCCTAGGACATTTATTTTCAGTTCATGGATGAGTCTTTGTCCGAAACAGCATCTCTCAGCCCTGAAGGTTGTGTGAACTCATTATCCCTATAGAAACATTGTGATGTTCAGACCCACAATTATTACTCAAAACTAACATTTCTAATGAAAATCAATATGTTAATGGTGATATATCAACATCTAATCCTCAGGAAACAGGCAATTCTTCAAAAATGTTTTATAGCAGTGATTTCAAAGCCCATACTAGGGCAGAAGATACTTTTAACTGCTGATAATCAGCTCTGTTGCATGGAGTAACATGGGCATTTTTTCCACATTGTTCAACAAAATCCCATATATCTGACTAAATATGAAGGAGAATTTTAGGGGCCGGAATGATGGCTCAAGTGGTAGGATGTTTTCCTTGCACACACTGACCTAGGATAGACCTTGGTTCAATCCCCCAGCGTCCCATATGGTCCCCCAAGCCAGGAGCGATTTCTGAGTGCATAGCCAGAAGTAACCCCTTAGCATCACCAGTGTGGCCCAAAAACATAAATAAATAAATAAATTAATTAATTAATTAATATGAAGGAGAATTTTAAAGCATAAAAAAGAAAATCAGACAATCAGACCTTAAAACTAAGTATTGCTTTAGGTTGAAACTGTACTACTACATATAGCCTTGTCTCTAACTTTAAATAAGTCAACTATACAATCGCAAAAGATTACCTAAAGGATCTATGTATTTCTATAATCACTACAGAACTTAGTACAATAGCCAAAGCCTGAAAACCACCCATTTCTCTTGCTAGAAATGAATGAATCAAGAAGCTGTATTTGTACCCAATGGAATGTTATGCAGCTTTAAGAATGAAATCCTGCAATTTGCCATTATATAGATGAAACTAGATGGGATTATGTTTAATAAAATAAATTAGAAAGAAAGGAACAGGAGCTGGAGAGATAGCACAGTGGCATTTGCCTTGCAAGCAGCCGATCCAGGACCTAAGGTGGTTGGTTCGAATCCGGCATCCCATATGGTCCTGTGCCTGCCAGGAGCTATTTCTGAGCAGATAGCCAGGAGTAACCCCTGAGCACCATCAGGTGTGGCCCCCAAACAAACAAAAAAAATAAAGAAAGAAACATATGTAAAGGGATCTCATATTTCTCTTATTTGAGACACATAAAGATACACAGTATGGAAACAAGTGACTAAAGACAACAAAAATGGAGAAATGGTTCACAGAGCTAAGTGTAAGTGGAAAGGAGGATTAATGTGAGGGGCCTTTGGGACATTGGTCAAAGAAGCCAGTTTTCTGGAATGATATATGAATGAACCTGACATTAATCATAGTTTAAATCACAGAAAAAATTTAAAAAAATTCATTTATGAATAATATATACATATATAAAATCATATAACTGCATATATAATATATTATGTCTTAATTGATTACTTACAATGTAAACATATTGATAAATTATTGATAATTATACATACATGCATATATTGTTCATATAGTCACAGGAGCATTTGATTGAAATGCTAAATTATTGAAATGTGTTGTTTAAATGTGCATGTTGATATACCTACACAAATCTGTTTGAATGAGACCTATTGCTTGTTTCCTAGTGTATGGCGTTGTTCAATGTATCCACACAGAAGATATAGCCTAGGTGGAATGGCAGCTGATAAATCAAAAATAACAAAATTTATGAATTATGGCAGTAACATGATGTGTTTCTACAGAAGAATAACACCATCCTGGAGAAATAGCAAAAAGTGGGCACTAATCTTGTGTATACTCGGAAGAAACGGTTTGGTCAGTGAAGTCCAGGAGGAGATCGGGATGAGCGTACAAATATATCTGAAGGACAAGGGAAGAGGAATCAAGACATTAACTTTGTAGAATAATCAGGTTTGAGGGCCAAATTCTTTAATGATTGGGACATAGCAGGAAAATGAGGCCAGATCCCCTACTTTTGACACATCTGAGGTAGAAACCCAGCCATTATCTGAAGAGCCCTCATCTTCCTTCCTCTTCAACGTGAATGTAAAGGCGGTAAGATCTCTTTTGCTGTTTGTGTGAAAGTCAACCTGGCTGCTGGGCACAGGCAGTTAAGAGGAGTATTTTAGGGGTTTCTGCTCATCCTACTGAGAATTTTAGATGTGCCTCCAAGAAAAAATACTATAAAGGAACAAAGAAAACATGGAAATAGATTTTGCGTAGTTCATTCAAGGTATTCACACTTCCAACTGTATTCTTTGCCGTACTGTCCCAACATGAGACATCAATTATTAGCTCACCCCAAATGGAGTGGGTTTATTTCAATGTGAATGGGGAACTGGGCCAGCTTCCCACAGGTGAGAGTCTCTGTTCTCAACTTTAGAGTTATATGTGAACATCAAACCGGGGTACATTTTGAAACAACTAAGCACCTAAGCTACAAAGTACAAGGAAGAGGACTCTGGGTCCCACCAGGCTACATGCAAACTACTCTTTATAGCAATGAAGCCACAAAATCAACTTACTTGTCCACAATGGTCCTTACGAAAAACAAAACACAAACAAAACATTCCCCGGTATCTGCTTCAAGCATGCAATATTAATTCCAAGGTGTAAAATGAAACGCCCAATTATATTATGCTGAAATAATCATCTGAATCATTAATCAATGAATAATAAGAGCATCTCAGAGTGCTTTGAAATTCAGAATAAAGCCTGCAATATATTCATTTGATATAACACAGTCACTGTTACTCATTTCTTTGTTTCTTGTTATTGTTCTTTCAAATAACTGTTCTTGATTTAGAATAGTTTGAAGCTGCCAGAAAAAAAATTGTGAAAACAAGTAGCTCAGCTTTGTTCTACCAATATTATGTATTCTTGAAATCTTGTTTTCTTCCATAGGAAATATTCATGAGAACATGCATCAGTTCTCTCTTTGTGTTGTAGAAAAGGCCTCCATTGCATGTCAGAAATTTCAAAAAATGCTAAAAGCCAAAGAGAGCTGCACTTTTCTGTTTTCTCAGAGACCCAGGTATATGTAGACATTTTTATAAAGGAAATAAAAAGTCTTTTCTGCCCTGGGGGGTCATCAACTCCTGATTTAGCCATTTTCCTCATAGCAATTTTTTTCCTCTATTTCACTTTACCTAGTTACTCTGTTCCCGCAAGCTTCCACCAGGGAACCAACTAACAATGCAATCGCTAGTCTCTTGCCATCATTTTCCCCTTGCTGAGGCTCTGAGCAATGAGTGAAAACTCTGCTGGTTCCAGTAGTGGCAAAACGCTGGGGAACAGCACGGCAAGAATATCCTGCAGGTGTTGATACATAGGAGGAAAATGATTCTTTGGATTGCAGTGGAAAAGTCTAAGAAAGAAAGTCTGTTGTCCTTCTTATTTGCAATCACACCATATCCAAACACACATTTTGAATTCCCCCCATTTAGACAATGATCTAAACAAGCACCCAATTGATCTCAGTCTTCTTTTTCTCTGAGGAATTTAAACCACCAGTTAACCAATTTTGAACAGTGCGGACCTTTTCTCCATCTATTCAGTTGCCACAGGAGATAGGATTTTTAAGAGGATATACAAGTTGTTTACAAATTTGAAATTATAATGGAACATGAGAAAAGGGAATAGAGGCATATTTTATCAACATAAAATCCCACAGTTGACATAACTGCTGCTTCCATAGATGAATTACTAGAGCAATCTTGGTTGCAGACCTGTGACAAGGCCCTAACTCATGTGAAAACCCAGCTGTCAGCGTCATGTGTTCTCAGGAGCTTCCCTTAAACTACCAGGGTACTCATTAATCAAGTAATTTCAGCAGCTTGAAATAAGGGTCATTGAAATCATATGTACAACCCATAAGGGGAAACATTAATAACAATTTACTGTATTCTGAATATGATAGAAGCCAATGAATAGAGGGCACACCCTTTTCAAGGTGAGGAGTCATCTGGATCACACCTGGTGGTACTCAGATTGCACTTCTGGCTCTGTGCTCAGGGATCTCTCCTGACAGAGTTCAAGGAATATTTGGGGGTGCCAGGAATAGAAAATGGTTCAACTTCATTCAAGAAAAACGCACTTCTTCACTGCATAATCTACCTCGCATATTAAATCACGTTTAGAGCAAGGGTTCTTAAAATTATTTCACTCACAGCACCCTTTCCAGGAGAGAAAAAAAATCACTCATCCCCCTCTGGAAATCTACCTTTTAATTTTGCTATTTATTTTATTTTATTTAATTATTTTTGGTTTGGAGGACATACTCTCAAGCTGGAAATGGAAGCATTAATACTAGTTTGCTTGCATTTTGAATATGGTTGTAGGCCATTAATAGAAATGGATGAGGGACTTCTGGGCCACACTTGACAGTGCTCAGTGCTTATGCTCTTGTGTCTGTGTTCAAAGAGCTGGGGCCGGACATTATGTGGTGCAGGGGATCAAACCCAGTCAGAGGCACGAAATGCAAACTGTCCTATCTCTCTAGACACGGCACTTTACGTTTTTTAAAACGAATAAGCAGAAGTTGACACCCAAGGAAACTATCACAATCCTTCTGCCCTGTCCCAGACATGGGGTGGTATAGCCCAGTATCTTAGAGCAATGTTTTTTGAAGTAGATTTTAAGTTTATGATATATGGCTGGGGATATTGTCCAAGTAGTAAAGACCAAGATTATGTCAGAGGTCCTGAATTATAGTTCCAACATCACATATCCTGCCCCATACCACGAATGTGTCCTTGTGAACCCAGCACAGTAGGCAAAACTCTACCAGGCCTGAGAACCAAAACATCAGACCTAAAGCACAATTCTCACTGAGCCCCCAGAACTTCTGATATGGCTCCTATTAAAAGTATCTTACTTGGGCCGGAGCAGTGGTGCAAGACGTAAGGCACTTGCACGCACTAGCCTAGAACAAACCATGGTTAGATCCCCTACATCCCATATGGTCCCTAAGCCAGGAACAATTTCTGAGCACAGAGTCAGGAGTAATCCCTGAGCATCAGCAGGTGTGGCCCCAAAACAAAAAAAAAAAAAACAAAAACAAAAATAAAATTATCTTACTTAATCTAAAATATATAATCAATAATTTATGTCATTCACATAAAAAACTAAAAATATAAAAATTAATTTTTAGGTCAGAGAAATAGAATAATGAGTAGGGTCATATCTTGTACATAGCCAATCTGCATTTGATACCTAGTACTTCCTATCATACCTGTTATCCCCATCTATTGACTGGAGTGTGCCCTGAGCACACCACAATGACTAAGCCCTGAGCATTATAGGTTGCACCCTCACAAAAACAAAACAACTCAAAACAAATAAACAAACAACAAAAAACACAAAACAATTTTTCAATCTTAACTTCACAGTGTCTTCACTATCAGGTAACTATAGTTAAATATACAGCTCATCTGGTTCAATAATCCTGCTGGGGAAAGCTCTCCAAGTAATAACCACTAAGGTTAGAGATAAATGCAGGGTTAATGCACTTGTCTTGTGTCCCTGGCCTGATAGGACACCTTAAGAACTACCAGGGATCACTCCAGAGTTCAGAACTGAGCATTACCAACTATAATACCACCTAACTCACTCACAAAAATGAAAACAAAAAAAAATGATTACTATCAGAACACAGCAAAAATGATAATTTTATGACAAAATGGCAATATTGGTATAGTGCTTGATAGAAAATCCACCGACTTTAACCTCGTATCCACTTGTAATCTGAAGCAATGGAGAAATTAAATTTGATGGCAAAGGAACTAAGGATTCCAATCTCTCTAGATAAAGAAACATTTTCAAGAAATGTCAAGTCCACACCCAGAGGAGGCAGTAAGCATTTAATTGATTAATTTAATTAAGGATTCAGAGCTATGAGAGATCATAGGCCAGGCTGGGTGAGGGCCTGTGTTACATCCTTGGCACACAAAAAGCATACAACAATAGTATAACAGAACTAACTCCCCACTCCTCACTTTTCTTGTGAAATAAGTAAATAAAGTTAATTTTGTGAGACAAATTGAGCACATGTAATCTTTAATGCTTTGAAGTGGGATAATAAATGGGTGTGCTCGGGATAATTAATGATTTAATGTTAAAAAATAAACTAAAGGAAACCATGGTACTAAGGAAGATGGTTAGATAACTAACAATCTACAAAAACCATAGGGGACAAGCCAAATTCCTTATTAGATGAGAAGAAACTAAGAACTAATCCTATCCAGACAATAATTCATCAGAGATCAATAAGGGCAGGAGTGGATGCACTAAAATTGAAACATACCTAACTTTCCACTCATCATTTTTTGGTCAACATGATTCTTCCCATTCATTGATAAATGCCTTATTAAATCTAAAATTTACATGCAGTGTCACAAAGAAAAATAAGGAAGAGTAAGATAAAGAGACAGAGTCAGAGAGAGAATAATGTCTGACATAGAGGCAGGCAGGGGGAAGAGCAGGAGAAAAACAGGTGGTAGGAAATGTACTCTGGTGAAGGAAAGGATTATGGAAACTGTATGACTGAAATTCAATCATAAACAACTTTGTAACTGTATCTATCAGCAATCCAATTAAAATATTTATAAGAAGAGGTAAAGATGATAGCATGGAGGTAAAGCCATTGCCTTGCATGCAGAAGGACAATGGTTCGAATCCCGGCATCCCATATGGTCCCCCATGCCTGCCAGGGACAATTTCTGAGGGGAGAGCCAAGAGTAGTCCCTGAGTGCTCCAAGAGTGTCCCAAAAACAAAAATAAATAAATAAATAAATAGGTAAAGATAAAGATTATTAAGTGGCATGAGAAAATTTGGAGGTCATAAGACATATCTTAATATATCTGAATTGTGGCCATTGTTTCAGTTTTTACATGTCAGTTTTAATAAATCATACACTAAGTGCACTTTATCGTGTGCCAATTATGCCTCAGTAAAGTAGTAAATATGAAAATGTTTAATTCAAAAACTAAAACTGCATATGGCTACTTATAGCCCTGCATTTCAATTTGAGCTCATTTCATAAACAGAATATTTAAAAAGAATACCAAATATTAAACTCAACATATAAAGTAACTCTATAAAGTCAATTGTGAAAAATGGTTAAGCATTATTAGAATCTGGGTATCACTCACTTATATTTAAGACATAGGCCAAAATTAAGCCATAAAAAGCATTTTTGTAGCCATACCTAGCAGTTCTCAGGGCTTACTTACTCCAGTCTCTGTTCTTAGGGATCACTCCTAGTGCTGCGCAAGTGATCATATTTCATGTCGGGAATTGAACTGGCAATGACTAGATGCATTTATTTTTAATCTATTAAAATTTATTTTTGATGTCAAAATATAAATTAAACTTTGAGTTCATTGAGTTTATGCTTAAATAGTTCACAAGGTATTTTAAAGACTGGAAATACTTTAAAGCAGATTTATGGACACACATGTTTGAGTGTGAAGACAAGGAGGAGAAACAGGTGAGGAAACAAAGAAACAACATGATTTTAGAAACATTATCAGATTCATTGCTCCACCTGCAAAATTATATATACAAAAAGGATGCAAAAGAATCATTTTGCCTGTAGTGTAAGCAGGGACAGCTGGCCTGAGTCTCTCCAGCTCTCTTAAGGGCCGTGAATAGCACATTTATATGCATTATATATACATATACATATACATATATATATACCAAAAAGAAATATTGGACTCTAATGGATGTGGTAAAATATCTTTTTTTTTCCAAAAAGATATTCAAACACTCAGTATTCATAAATGTGTGTGTAAGGTAGTGAATTTTCTCCTATCCTGAGTGAATCAGATCTCAGTTGTTGAACTATTCTGTATCTCCCTAAGTGATCACTATTGGGCAGGTTGATTTTAAACGCAAAATATTTGCCAACAGCAACCATATTTTAAATCTCCAGTTTGGATCTCTTGCACAAATTCTAAAATGACGTATACAAGAGCTTTTAAAGTATCTATGTTTGGCATGCTAATAATCACTCCAGCTCAATCTGTCCAAAACTGCATAGCCCAACATCTCCCAACATCTTTTTACATGTAGGTGGTCATCCTGTTGTTGAAGAGGAAGTGCAAATGCTCAGATCCAAAAGAAGGAATTCATCTGTGACACTTCTCTTACTGATCTATTTAATTCAATCTGTCAGGAAATATTACATTAGTTAAACTTTTATTTTTATTTTATTTTTTATTCAGACATCATGGTTTCAAGGTTGTTCATAATAGTTTTTCCCCCACAGATAAAGTTGTTCATGATTGGTTTATAGTCATACGATATACAACAATCTTCACTAGTGCACATTTCCTGACACCAATGTGCCCAGTTTTCCTGAGGCAGGTGGGGTAGGGTGGATAGAAGGGAAACTGAGGACATTGGTGGCTGTAAATGTGCACTGGACTGCAAACCAACGTCTCTAAAAGGAAATAAAAAGAAGAGAAAAAGAAACAGAAAGTGAGGTATAAAAAGAAGAAAAGTGTATGTAAATTAAACTCCTAAAATACTCAGTTTATCACCACTTCTTCTAATCTCCATGGCTGCTTTGGTCCAAGCCATGTGCCACTTGGTCTGTTGCAATAGCCTCCTAATTTTCTCTCTGCCTGCACCATTCTATAGGCCACCCTCAAAAAATAAATTAGAACACTTCTTTTAAAGCTATAATTCAGAGCATGTGCTCCTCAGATCTACAGTGCATACTGCTCCCATACTTCACCAAAGAGAAAGTTGTATCAAAAGAGTAAAAAGAGGCAATGACCCATTACTTTTTCTCTATGAACTTGTCTCCTACTACCATTCTCTTGGTTCTTCTGGTCCGGCGACAAGTATCTCCTTGCATTTTCAGGGTGGCTTTTGCCTTGGAAGCAACAATGACAATTTATATCAGGGCCAGTAGTTTTTCCATCCATAGTCCCATGTAAACTTCACCATTCTTTAAATCTTGATTCCATGGCACCTTTGTCATAAGCACTACTAAATTGTGACTTATTCCAATGCTATGCTACAACTCCATAATTTCCTTTTGATCAGTTTACATTTTCTTTTTTTTGGCTTTTGGGTCACACCCGGCAGTGCTCAGGGGTTACTCCTGGCTCCATGCTCAGAAATTGCTCCTGGCAGGCACGGGGGACCATATGGGGCACCGGGATTCGAACCGATGACCTTTTGCATGAAAGGCAAACGCCTTACCTCCATGCTATCTCCCGGGCCCCAGTTTACATTTTCTTTATCAAGAAAACATACCACTTTTTATCTGGCATGCAAATTAAGCTTTCTCTTGCTTAATTCCAGCGCCCATGAATGAGCTCCAAAAGAGCAGGGTACTTAGCTCCGTTGCCTGATACATATATAAGCGCCACTACAATACTGAGCACACCATACACAGTTAAGAAGTATTTTCTGGAATTTAGTTGGAAACATAAATCTTTTGGCAGGTGTGAACCACCTCAGTAAGAATACATTTCTGAAATACTAAATTTGATTCAAGAGTAATATATTGCAGCTGATGAATAAAATACAGGTCAAGATTTTGAAACAGAAATCCAATACATCACTCCAAATGGGCAAGAATTGTAAACCCTTAAAAAAAAATCTACTTTGACTGGAGTGGTAGTACAGTGGTAGGGTGCTTACCTTACATGAGGCTGACCCAGGATGAACACGGGTTTGATCCCCAGCATCCCATATGGTCCCCCAAGCCAGGAACGATTTCTGAGTGCAGAGCCAGGAATAACCCCAGAGCATCAATGGGTGTGGCCCAAGATAACTCCTCTCCTCAAAATATATAAAATCTGTCACTTGTCTTTTCAATGGAATCCCAAGGCCCTACTGCAGCAGACCTGAGAAAGGTGAGCAGTGATTGCAAGAAGGGAAAGAACAGAAAGAAAAAAAAAAACACAAAGATCTGCCTGAAGATTAAAGGAAGTTAGCTTGAACCATGGTTCTAGAAGCACCAAAGATTAGAGAAGAAATCATACCAATCTACTCATTTTAAATACTTCATTCATCACAGTAAATTTTTTTGACCATACGAATAGAGACATTTATCTTGAGAATGGAATCCTGGTGTATTTTTGTCATTTTCTCTAATGTGTAAATGTTTCCCTAAAATTTCTTATGAAATTAAAAGTTCATTGTTTTAAAAACAAGATTTCTTCTAAACCTCTATAAAGTTCCTTACAAAAATAAAAGTTAATACTCTTGAAAGATAAAACTGAATATTTTACATTTCTTCTAAAGACTCCTGCAAATGCCTTCTTGTACACTATAATCTTTTCAACTACTCTATCCTGAGGCAAAAATGACTATAATAAAGGCATAAACACTTTTGATATCAAAGAAAACCGTTCATATAAAGCCCATAATGATGAGAAATAAAAATTGCGTAATTTTAAACTTTTATGCTAAAGGTTTTACTCTTCTAATCCATTTTATAAAGGATCCTTAAATTTAGATAGCTCTTTCAAAGAAAATAAGAAATTTTCTGAATTAATTTATATGTAAAAATAGGAAGTCTATCCAAATAATGCACATTATAACTTATCTAGAGGATAAGACATGGCTAATATTTTTGGACATAGACTTTGAGATTCAATCTTTCTATGCTGTGTCTCAGGAGGGTGGGATCCCCTCACAGTAGGTGGTCTACAATTCCTCTCAATTCAATAGTACATGCCCTGAGTAGCACAATCTATCTCAGAGTTCATTAGCTAAGGATTCATTCATACTAGATTGTTCTTTATATATATATATATATATATATAATATATATATTATATATATATAGCCTTGTATATATATATATATATATATATATACAAGGCTATTCTTATTGCTTTCCCACTTCAGACCCGAACATCAAGACACTTTTTTACCTGAACATCTCACTAAAAGATACAACATAGTTAAGACCATTAAATGGAAGAAACACACAGAGCCAAACTGATAAATCTTTCAAAAATCTCTACATAAACTCTTTATTAAGCTTATACAAATCAGTAGCTCATCAATATCCCACACTTTTGCTTTTTTATGGAGCTTTCGTAACAGACATATTTATTAACTCCTTGGTCACTTTGAAAAATCGAGGAATCTCAGGCAGGAGCGATAGCACAGGGGTAGGGTGTTTCCCTTGCACCTAGGAGACCCATAATGGACCTGGGATTAATTTCCTAGGGTCTTCAGAGCCTGTCAGGGGCGATTTCTGAGTACAGAGCAAAGAGTAAACCCTGGACACCACTAGATGTGACCCAAAACCAAAAAAATAGAACTCAACCTTCAGCCCTTCTCTCCTTCATTGAGGTCCACCCTTCATTGCAGTGCATACATGGTGGAACAAAGACTTCCAACATATGGCATGATTGATTCTACTGTCTACGTATCTCGTGCTTAAGTTGTTTTAAAAGTCCATACATTAACAACAAAGTTATCACTTATGACTTAAAGAGATATAATTCATATCACTTAGGATACAGCATCATTATGACTTCCAAAAAATTTAAAGAATATAGGAAAATACAAAAATTTCTATAATTATAATAAAGTACCATGTCATCAGGAGTTTTGTGCATGAATTTAATAGTCATCAGGAGTTTTGTGCATGAATTTGCCTAAAATGAAAGGTTGAGTGAAACATCAACTTCAGGTACCAACATAAAGTTTTTGTATTGAGGAGGGGTGTTATGCTCTGAATATCACACAAACTTGATTCTCCTGCATTGAAATAAAACTGTTTCTCTATTTATATTTTTATAAAAAAAAATCATGGAAGAGAAGAAGACAATCCTTTTCCAAAGGGAATCTCTAAGAAAGATTTTTTAGAACTAGCTCATTGTCAACTATTGACTCACTGTTAACAAGTTGATTACAAATGTCTTAAACTCATGAGATGTTAGATAAGTCTTTTTATCACCATCTTTCTAAATTACTGTACAACTGTTTACCAGGATAATAGAATGAAATTATGCTTCTCAGCATATTTACACATTTAAATGTTTCTGTATACACTGAACATTTATAATATAACATCATGTATAAAAGAGCATTTCCTCTTTTCTGATTTCCCTCATATTCTTCTTTATAATGATTGTCAAATTATAGAGTTATTCAAAGCATATTGTGGTAGAATTTCAGTATAAAACTACTTAAAGTTAAGAAAGTATAGGACAGAAATACAAAGGTTTCAATTACTTCAGAGAGGAAAGCAATCTTACTCAAATTTATTTGGCCATGAACTATTATCAAGGGCATTACCTACTTGGTTTTCTGAATTTGTGGGTGAATGGTATTTTTGCAAAGTTGATATCATAAATGTTTCTCTAAGACACCACTTGCTTTTCTGGACTTTAACCTGCGATGCAATATGATCCTAATATCACCTGATCCTTCTGCTATTCAGAGGACAGAAGCATTAAAGTAGATCCCCACTTCTATCATGACTTTCTAAGCAGTCTAAGTCTTCCCTCTGAAAAATATATTCCAATGATAATCCAGCATCCAATATGGCAACTTAGACTCGTCATCAAACTATCTTGATATGGAATGATATTTATTTTCAAGAAAGTTTCTTCCTTTACAGTGTTTCTTCCTTAAAACAGAAAAAGGTAACTTGCACTCGGAGTTTTTAATCTCCTAATAATTCCACCCAATGAGAATGGAATTCAGAGAGAAAGAAGTATTGAACAATGAGAATGTTTGATCTCATAGGAGACTACCAGGGCATTTCTTTTGTAATTCAATTTTATTTTCATCAACTGCACATCTATTTCTATTTCTGTTTGTATTTCACTAAGCAGTACATGACATGGAATGATAAAGGTAAAATTCTACTTCGGTGTGTGTACCCAAACTAGTAAATACATTAATTAAATGTAAAGGCCGTAGCAAATATTAAAGCATTTAATAATTTGGGTACAGAATATGAGGTGATGAGGAATTACTTCCGAATCTTGTCTGAGGGGTCACTTGTGACAGTAATTGGGAGCAATAAATGGTATGAGCCAGTCAGCTACATGCCAGACAAGCACCCAAAACAATCTGTTTAACCTAAGAATAATAGGCATTTTTTTTAAATTCTCCTAAACTCAATCTCCAAATGGTCAATTTTCATTGTTTCATAGTTATAGGAAAAGCATTAATAAACATAAGATTAATAAATATAATCTATAATAAAATAAGATAAAACAAATTATTAGTAAATGTAAAAAGAAGTAAAATATTAATATCACAAAATAAATTATTAAAAGTGTAATTTACTAATATGTTACTAACTGTGTTAATGACAAGTATACCATATGTATAATGTATTCATTTCTTCTTGTTGGATCTTAGCACACAAAATACAATTTTGAATTATTCTATTTAACTGAAAATGCTAATATTACAATGAGAATAATCCTATAGTATTGTATCCAATAATTTATGTCACTGTAATTGAGTGGCTTTATCTAATTATGTACTCTTAAAAGATGTATCACCATGGTAACTAGATCCTTTGACAATCATTCTATTTTAGTGCTAACTGATACAAAGGGGATTAAAAAATACACTATCCTTAAATCCTAAGATTAGTATTCACCCTTAAGTTTTATCCTTTTCTCTTTTATCATTTCCAAGAAGATACTTGAGAATTTTTTTCTAATTTATTCTACCCCTTATTGAACTGATTGGAACAGGAGCAGTTTTTAGACCAGGGAAACAGATGCATATTGTGATAGTAAACGCACAGCAAGTATTCTTGAGTTTGATTCAAATGAATAAATACTGCCAGAGTTTGTTATATAATCCAGAAGGATATGTATTACGCTTGCCATTTAGGAGAGAAAAAAATCGATTTCTGTCTTCACAACAGATTTGTTTTAATAAGGAAACATCTGATAAATCCTCACTCTACATTATTTAAGTGTTAAAAACAGCAATTTGGAATGTCAGTTAAGTGATTTGGGTTGAACATCCACTGTTCAAGTAATCACTCTCAGAAATTTTAAGTTAG